>CAUYQV010165717.1:0-13929 GCA_963574575.1 Galagoides demidoff | reverse complement strand
GACCCGCCAAACAACAATGATGGCTGCAACCAAAAAATGGCCGGGTGTTGTGGCGGGTGTCTGTAGTCCCAGCTACTTGGGAGGCTGAGGCAGGAGACTGGCTTGAGCCCAGGAGTTGGAGGTTGCTGTGAGCTGTGATGCCATGGCATTCTACCCAGGGGATAGCATGAGGCTCCATCTCAAAAAAAAAAAAAAAAAAAAGTTGACCTTATGTTGGTTCATTAAATCCAAAAGTCTCAATACATTCAAAGGATGTAAATCATTTAAAGGTGAAACCTGATACAAAAAACTATACATTATGTATGATATATAACTAGGCAATCTTATGCTTAGAAATTAAGGAATACTACTTGTTAAAATACATCATATTGATAATTAGAAATTATTTTGAATTGTGAAAAATTACTCTGTACCAAGATTTCTGAGATATAACATAAATATTTCTTAGAGGAAAATGTGTTGATTTAAATATATATGTTAGAGAATAAGAAAAGTGAAAGTGAACGAGCTAAGCATCCTTCTTAACAACAAATGATAGGAGTAAGGAAATACAGAGAAGAATATGACTTAATAAAATTATAGTAGAGAAAAATTAATAAACCCAGACATTTGATGAAAATAGGTATGCTCTGGCAAGGATGATCAAGGGAAAAAAATAAGGAAATAGCACATATATACAATATCAGGAAGGAAAATGGGACATAACTACAGATGTTATATACTTTATGCTAAAGAATATAAACATTTATAGGGAAAGGATAAATCTATACAAAAATACAACTAATGGGATATATCTAAAAATGAAAGAAGGGAAAAATAACCTAAGTAGTGTAATAATTATTAAAGAAGTGAAACCAGTAATGTAATAAAAGCAGTAATTAAAATCCTTTCTGCAAAGAAAAGTCCAGGCATAGATGCCTAAACTAGAGTTTTATAATACCTTTAAAGTACTGGATTCTCAAAGTGTGCTCCCAGAACAGCAGCATCAGCTTCACCTGGAAACTTGTTAGAGGTGCAGATTTTCAGGTTTACCACAGACCTAGCGAATTAGAAACTCTGAGGTGGACTTGGTAATCTGTGTTTTACAAGCCCTCCATGTGAATTGGAGGCACAATAAAGTATGAGAACCTCTGACTTAAAGATAACTTCTATTTTTCACAAACTCTTTCAAAGAGTGGAAAAGAGGCTATGTTCTAAACTCATTTTATAGTTGTCATACCCTTGAAAATAAAACTTGACAATACAAAAATATTACATCCCAAATTCATTCATGAACATTAGATACAAATGTGCTAAAGAGAAGTTTATTAAATAATACATTACAACCAAGTTGAAATAATTCCAGGAATGCAAGGATGGTTTAACATTCAAAAATCAATTCGTATAATTTGTTATGCTAATACAATGTATTTCTAAAGTCATGAAACATGGAATAAACATCTTTTAAAATAGTATATTACTTTAATATCCTAAAAATATGCTTAGTACCCCACAAAGTAGTAATTGAAGCAGTGGTTCTAATTGTTTATCTGAAGTATAATAAATACACTATGAATCTGGAAATATATGCAAATAACGTATTTATTTTATCTTTTTGCGATTAACATTGGGCCCTTTCTTTTCACTTTAGAGAAGCTTTACTCAAATAGATGTCAGGAGATTGAAGAAAAATTGAGCATATGAAGACCCAGAATATTTAAGCAGTTTTCTAAAGAGAGACAACCATAGTTACAACTGGGATTGTCTCACTTCAAGGATATTGCTCTTCTTTCTACTACTTCACACTTTTAATAGCACTTATTCAAAATGGCCACATTCCTTTAAGTATTCCTATTCCACACTTCAGCTATAAGAGTGGATTGGGAGGTGATAAAGGGTTGCAGAAAATGTTGAGAATATTTATAGTTTATATGCCTATTGTTATCCCGCTGTATACTGAACCTTGAAATCATATTGGGAAACAGAAATTGAATGAGTTGTAACAAGTGTGGCATGCATTAAAAAGGAAAAGCATAAAGGCTATGATAAAAATTTTCATTTTATGTTGGGGGGGGATTCAAGAAGGCTGCACCAAGGAAGTGATATAAACTGAGTTTTGAAAGGCATATCTTCTGTTCATGCCCTTTAACTAAGTCCGACTCTCCCTAGTATTTTCTTAGAGTAACTCAACTCTGTGATGTGGGGCTGCCACAATCCTTTCCTAGTGAGGCTGCTTGAGATGTTTTGCCGTCCTGAATCTAAACCAAATCCCCATTATGGCTTCCTACTCTCTTTCTTTCACTATTCCTTTCTTCCACTATTTATCTTCTCTTTAATACTTCAGAATCTTGAAGAATCCTCGCTAGGATATTTCCTTTCTCAGGAGCATTTTACAAGGACACTTCTAAATACTGAGAAACATTTAACTCATAAAAGAATGAATGAATTTCTAATAGCAGAATTCCGGTGGATAACAAAAAGTAATAAGGTAGGGTAATAAGATGGGGATAAAATGGAAGAAAAGTGGGGAGAGAGTTCAGAAGAATTAATGCAATACATTCTTCCATTCCATGTTTAATTACTTACAGTTCTAATCCACCAAAATATTTTTGATCTACCATTATTGTTGTAGTAATACAAAACAGCTATATGACTTAGAAAGGGATAAGGACCTCTCCCTACTACAAAGTATATTACGGACTTGGAAACAGATAAAATCTCTTCGACAACGGCAAGGGTTTACAAGCACCACAGTAAAGTTGCAGGTTCAGAGGTAAGTGACTGCTCTTTTGCTTTTATTGGTCTTCTGGAAATCGCCAGTGATTATCTGGGAACAGACAGTAACTGGGAAAAATTCAGAAGGTAGACAACTATGAATATATAAACAATTAGAATGACTTAATAAGAAGACAGCCCAATTAAAAAAAATTGGCAAAGGATTTGAACAAACACTTCAGTAAAGATTGTACACAGATGGCAAAGGAACACATGAAAAGATGTGCATCATCACGTCATGTCAGAAGAGAAATGCAAATTAAAACCATAATGAAATAGTACTATACACATATTTGAATGGCTAAAATCCAAAATAAAACAAAATAAGAAAAGACACAAATGCTGAAAAAGGTGCTGACAAACAGAAATTTTAGACTCATTGCTGGTGGGAATGCAAAATAGTACAACGACTTTGGAAATAGTTTGGCACTGTGCTATAAAGTTAAATGATTAGACCCAGCAGTCATACTTCCGGTTGAAACACATTTTAGAAAATTAGATAAAAATCCCAAAACATATCTTGTGAAAGAGATAATTATAATTCAAAACAAAACACTTACGATGTTTGTGAACTCACAGTACTAGTTTCTTCCCCACAACCCATTGCCCTGGGTTTTTGTTTTTCATTTATTTTTTGAGACGGAGCCTCACGCTATCCCCCTGGGTAAAGTGCCATGGCATCACAGCTCATAACAACCTCCAACTCCTGGGCTCAAGCAAGTCTCCTGCCTCTGCCTCCCAAGTAGCTGGGATTACAGGTGCCCACCACAACGCCCGGCTATTTTTTTGGTTGCAGCGTCTTTGTTGTTTGGTGGGCCCAGGCTGGATTCAAACCTGACAGCTCAGGTGTATGTGGCTGGCGCCTTGGCCACTTGAGCCACGGGCACTGAGCCAAGATGGAGACACGTAATAACCTGGATGGATTTGGAGAAAGCTCTCCTAAATAGCACAGGAATGTTAAAACAAGCATCGCAACTATTAAATACTAAGTTGAAACCAATGAATTAACAACCAGTGCTCACTGGAGAGAAAAAATTAAATTCAAGAAGGGAGGAGAGCATTAGCCAAGTTCCCACTCAAAGGGAAACAATGCACCATATGTGGCACGTTTCCTGGGTTAAGAAAACAACTACAACTGGGACTTTACCTTACACGTAACCTAATCCTATGTACCCTCATATTATTCTGAAATAAGTTAAAAAAAAAAACAGCAAATTACCAGGAAAAACAACAAAAGATTCCCTTCAACAGCTCTATCTTTCATTGTTAGTACCCCCAGAGCTCCAGTCACTGAACTTAGAGGTCAGCTCCTGCAATCAGGAACTAGACTCGATCCACCTACTAGTTGTCTGTGTGACCTTGAGTAGACCACTTGACCTTTCTGGGCCTGTCTCTGCAACCAGTTGCACAGCCTAAGCTTCATTCAAAGATCTATAGCTGAATGACTCCCTAGAACTTGGTACAGAAGCCCAACAGAGATTAAGACTGTGAACATCCGTGGAAACCAAGAAGTATAATACAGAAACAGTTACAAACAAAAACAGGTTGCCCGAGCTCCATCTTTCCCCCCCTCTCTCGATGAATCAGATGAAAAAATGGTGTTCAATAGGTACTGTGTTTGGTGTCTAGAGAATCCAATGTTTGTACGCCTATCAGCGTGGGCGCTAGGAAGGTGAAGGGACCCAGAGGTGGAGGGCTGGGCCGCAGGCCTCGGCCACAATTTCACCCACGACCAGGCCGGGAAGCACACCCGGAAGCGGAGGCCCTACAAAGTTCTAGATCTCCAGCCCGATGCTCCCAAAGTTAGGCCTTCATCCCTTCTCAGGCCCATCCCAACCGAGAAAAAGCTCCACCACGCGGCCCCGGCGCCCGACAAACTCACAGGCCTCACGACGGTCGGCGGCCGCGCGAACACACAAAGGCGGTGGCGTCAGCAGAGAACAAAAACCTTGCCGGGTCTTACCCCGAACCGGAGCGCTGACCGTCCGAGTGACCTTGGGCGCGTTCCAGCCCCTCCCCGAGCCTCAGTTTCCCTTCGCAGGTTACCGACTACGTCTCGCAGCCGCAGCTCGCCTGGGTGAGCCAAAACCAAGACACTTCCCAATTTCCGTTGCCCACGCCAAGCTGGGCTTGGTACACCCGCGTGGACGGCGGTGCGGACCGGGCAAAGCTGGCCAGAGGTCTCAGCGAGGCCCCGCCGTGCTACGGGGCCTCAGCCCGGTCGAGCCGCGCAAGACGGTCCCCCGAGCGGAGGGCGCCAAAGGCCTCTGCAGGCCGCGAAGCGGCCTAAGTCCCGCATCAGCCCGAGCCCCGACCTGCCGTGCACTTTCTGAGAAGCCTGGCCTTACCCAGAGCCGGCCTCGTCCGCCGGCGCCGCCGCCAAAGCTCTTCAAAGAGGAAGCACCTTTCCAAATCGTGGAGAACGCCTCAAGCAAGACGCCGCCGCCTCAACAGCAACCCACTTCCGCTCCGGGGTCCGTGGCACCGCCCCCTGCGTGTCCCCATTGGCCACCGCTGCCCCTACTTCAGCGGTCCGTCTATTAGGGAGGCATATTTTCAATCCTATTGGACAAGAAAACCATCTATTCCCACTTTGAAACGCGCCTCTTTCCGGCCCCGCCCACGCTGGCGCGTTGACCCTCCCCGCTTCCCGCGAGAGGAGCTGTCTGCACGCTCTTCCCGCGGAGCCTCTCGGGAGTCGTGGTCTGAGCACAGCCACAATTCCTGGCGAGCCGCGGCGCCTAACAGCTGAGGCGCTGCTGGGGCCGGCCCGCGTATGGTACCCTGTTTATAGGTGACGACCCGCCCCTGAGGCACATCAGCTGCTCTGCCCCGGGCCAGACGCAGCCAGCCAAAGGTGCGGAGCTGGATCCCAGGCCAGCCATTCCGCGCCCCTCTTTGGCATGGGGTTTCCTTGCCTGTGAAAGAAGCCTTTGGGAAGAGCGTACCCAAGATCCAGGGTGTCTGACAACCGGCTGCAAACCAGGCCCGGCGCCTTTCAGCTCCACCTCGGGCCGGGGCCTAGGCCGAGTGTGTCATCCGACCCTGCGAATGCCTGGTCCTGGGACTCTTCTCTCGGGCCTAGTGATGGAAACCTAAGAAAAGCACAGCTTGTCCTTTGAACCAGGATGTCTGAGAGGTCTACCTGAGGAAGCAACCTCAGAGCTTAGCCGAGTTCAGAACCTGGGGAGGGAAAATGGGGAAGAGACTGCCCCACGTGCCAGGAGCACAAAGACTGGAGTTACAAATTTGACCTATCCCGAGGGCAGAGGGGGTCAGGAAAGGAACTGCCAGGACCAGTCTGGTCAGGCATTTATATTGCTTATGAATCTACAAGGCAGCAGGGGTGAAAGAGGGCTCTGCTTCTTGATGTCCTCACATTTTGGAGTCTGCTGGTTGTAAGGAAGTCTAGGATGGCCTCTGGGGCAACTGGCTTTCCTGCATATGGTGTCTCATCCCACCAGGCCACCCTGGTTATGTTCACGGAAGTCACTTGAGACCCAGACTCAGAACCAGCACATGGCCACTTCTTTGACCCTGTTGGTCAAAGAAAGTCGCTAAGTCAGACAAGATTCAGGGCCCTCTTGATGGGAGTGTAAAGTCACAGGGGTATGAATACAGGATGACATTTTACCATCAATCTACCACACAATGCCTTCCCTGAGGTCACAACTTCAGGGAATGGCCCTATGCCTGCTCCTACCCAGGGTTGTGTGGATGAGAGCCTGGAGGTGCTCTCAAGCTAGTTCTGAGCAGCTTCTCAGACCAGGACTGTGGGACAGAGGAAGGGACCTTATTGGCTGATGACAAAGATTGTTGTCAATAGCACCATCATTTTGTTGGCCACATCTCCTCTCTGCTCAAGAGGCTAGCCTAATAGGTGAAGGGTAATTTACCCCGTAATTGTTTGAGATCACTATGCGGATGTTTCCCCTACTGTAGCAACTGGCTCGGCACCAATATGTTCAATTCAGGCCAGTGAGACTGGGAGATGTTCCATGTTCCTAAGGCTAGAACTGCTACCAGCCTGGAGATATAGCTCCTGGATCAGGCATCTCTTGAAGTCCACCCTAGTTTTTTTTTTTTTTTTTTTAAGACAAAACCTCACTCTGTTGCCCAGGCTAGAATGCTATGGCCTCATCCTAGCTCACAGCAATCTCAAACTCCTGGGCTCAAATGATCTCCCTGTTTCAGCCTCCCAAATAACTGGGACTATAGGCACTCACCACAAAACACCTCTAATTTTTCTGTTGTTAGTAGAGACAGGGTCTCATTTTTGCTCAGGCTGGTCTCAAACTCCTGAGTTCAGGCAATCCCCCCACTTCGGCCTCCCAGAGTGCCACCCTACTTTTGGATGGGAATTAATAAATCCCCTTTTGAAACCTCCAGAGCTTCAGGAGAAACCTTTAGAAGAAGGACTGTCTGGCCCAGTCATGGACTTATTTCCTTAATAATAAATGAAATGAGTTTGAATCTCCGAACACATAGGATGTAATAACTGTTTACTTATTTAAATGAAATATTATCTGCCCCCAGCGCTAATTCAACACAAAAGAAGAGATGGGAATTCCTCTCCTTATCAACTTAGGTTGTAAGATAGTCCTGAGGTTTTGATATAGAGTATTGGAGTAGGACTCTGGTCCTTTAATCTGTTGTCAACTACTGAGAAATGCCGACTTTCCTAGTCTGAATGTACCCCAGAGCCTGACTTCCCCATCCAAGGTGCCACCTCTTCTGCAGACCCAAGGCGAATATGAGTGGGGGTCTCTCTCTCCTGAGCATATGTCCATTCCAGACTCTCCCGTTTTCTCTAGGTCCTGGGAGCTGGGACATGTGCTTTCTTCTCCAAGCTCTACAAATCTGTCCTCCAGGCAAAGCCTTCTCCAGCCCAAGGCAGGAAGAATCTATCCTAGTCCCTGCCTTAGGTGAACTCCTGCACTGGGCTCTTTCAGTGATGCTGGTTAAAGGGGAGTGCAGAGGGTGCTCCATTATCATTCAGGCTTAGCTCTGGGTTTCTGCTCTCTGGGCAGGTTATGTCACCTGTTTGGGCGCCTGTGTCCTCTTCAGCAGAAGGGGGCAGGCCAGTCCCTACGTCCCGGGTCCCGCCAAGAAGTGCCAGTTCCCAGCTGGTTCAAACGCACAGGCACAATCGCACACCCAGTTTTGGGCGTTTCCCAGGTGAAGCCACCCGCTCCGGGCAGAGCGTGGGGACTGCAGGTTTCCACGTGCCGCAGGTGGGGTTCCACGTGCAGGGCGGGGAGGGTGATAAAGGGGGGGTCTCCAGGAATACCTTGCGCTGGGCGGTAGGGAAGGGGTAAGCTCTGGGCCAGGCTGTCAGATTTGGCACATCAAAACGCAGACCCAGTTACATTTGATTTCCAGACAAGAAACGGACACTTCTTTAGCACAAGTCTGTCCAGGCAGTAATTAGGCGTCCTGCCTTTTATCCAGCAGCCCTTCTCCGGGTAGGTGGGGACTGCGGACAAGTGAGGATGCGGCAGGGGTGCGGGGCGGGAGCCTGGGGCCGAGGAAGAGGAGGTGCACTGGTGGCCACGCCCTTCACCACTACCCCCGCCCCCTCTCCGGTCAGGCGGCCTCCAGGTGGCGCGCCGGCCCGCGCCGGGAGCCTCCGGGTTGCCGCGCCTGGAACCTGCGCTCGCGGCTCTGTTCCAGTTCCAGCCAATGCTGCTCCTCCAGCTGCGCCTGCGGCGACACCGCGCCCACCCCATGACAATGCGACCCCAGCCGCGCCGGGACCCCCCCGCTCCCTCCCGTCTGCTCCTACCCGCGGGCTTACCCGGGGCTTGGCGCGCCCGGGTCGCGGCGCGTGCGCGTGCAGGAGGGCCGCCTGCTTGCGGCGCTCTGCCGCCCGCTCCGCCACCCTGCGCCGCAGCTCCTGCACGCGCTCGTCCTGGGAGGGTGCGCCGGAGGCCGCCGCCAGCGCTTTCTTCTTCTCCCACCTGGAGAGTGACAGAGCGGGAGCTCAGGAGCCGGCGGGTAGGCGGCCAACGCCAGTCCTGAGACCGAACCCGGCTGTGCACAGAGAGGTTCGCTGGAATGACGCAAGTGCAAGGAACAAAGCCCCGTCAGGATCATCGTGCAGGGCGGGGAGGGTCCTGCCAGCTTCGCTATGATTTTGCTCTTTTTCCTTAACATCATTTTAAAAAGTATTACACGGTATCACGTGTACCAACTATATAATTGGGGTAAAAGTGTAAAAGACCCCTTTTATCTCACACCTCTCCTTGCCTCTTGCTGGAGGTAACCACTACCACAGATATTTCCATCCATAGGCCATTATTCCTTTGCATTACCCATATTATTCCCTGCTGCCTTTGGTATAAAGCATTAGCAGCATGGGGCCTTTGTACGAGCTGTTCCCTGTCTACATGGCAGACTGTACACTCACCTCCTAAAATATTCCTTGTGAATCAGTACCATAGAGTGGCTGCATGGCTGAGGGGGGCTCTAGAGGAGACACCCCAAAACCAACCAGACTGCATCTGGGATCTGCCAGGCCCAGCACCACAGCTAGGAGGTGTTGGGGTCTCCCTTATGTGTGCTGCCTTGGGGGCCTGCTGGGTGGTCAGGAGCCCTCCCTGAACAGCCCAGCAGCCCCTGTCCTTTGCCTCCCAAGGACCATTGAGTTAGCCCTTCCTTCTGTCAACCCCTTCCTCCTCTACCAGAGTCCTACTCAGACATTTTTTTTTTTTTGAAATTGAGTCTTACTCAGTTGCCCTGGGTTGAGTGCCAGCAACCAAGTGAGGCAAGGGGGTGTGTGAGATAATAGCTCACAGCAGCTTTGAACTCTTGGGCTCAAGGGATCCTCTTGCCTCAGTGAAAACATTTTTAGTAGAGATGGGGTCTTGCTTTGCTCAAGTTGGTCTCCAGGTCATGAGCTTCATCAATCCACCTACCTTGGCCACCCAGAGTGCTAGGATTAGAGACATGAGCCACCATACCCAGCCTAGACACTTTCTCTGGAGTCCTGAACCCGGATCTGCTACCATAGGCCTGGGGGCCACATCCCCTGGGGAATCAGGCCAGGGCTCAAAGCGTAGCCTCATGGGGGCTGAGGGGGACAGGCGACACTATCCCATGCCTGACCAGGCTGGACAAAGTCACCACAGTGTCCCTAACAAAAAAAGTGTGTGTGAGAGATGGTACACTGTGGATAACCCCAACTAGACCCTGGTTTTAAAAGACAAAAAAAGCTACATCAAATAGTCTTTAAACAGTTTTGGCAGCCTTTGGATGCCCAGAGAAATGTGAATATGGACAGGGTACTTAGATGAAGTTGGGAATTTGTGTAAAATTTTCTAGTTGTGTCATGTTGCTGTGGTTTTATGTAGGACAATCATTTTTTTTTTAGAAGATGCATGCTGAAACTTTTAGAAGTGAAGTATCTGATGCCTGCAACAACTTCAAATGGTTCTACAGACAATAAATAACTAGCTAACTAGGGGAAGCGCATATAGCAAAAAGTGTCCTGCCCAGGACCTCCGTGCAAAATGACTGCATCTGGGTCACTAGCAATCTAATCCAGTGGTACACGACTTTTTCTACCATTTCTGTATGCCTGAAAATCACCTAATAAAATAATAGGGGTGGCAGAGTTATTGGAAGGGAACTGCCCGGGCAGGAGCAAGGAGCACATGGTAAAGAGACCCACTAGGAGGTGCAAAGGTGGAGGCCTCCTCCCTGGGCCTCTCGCTCCAGCACAAACCTCAAGGCAGCAGACCTGCCCATGGCTGCGCGGCACAGGGAGATCTGCTCTGCTGTGTTCTGCAGCTCCTGGCTGTGGGTGCGCTTGCCCCGGATGATTTGATCGCGCTTTTCCTCTTCCTCTCTCTGCTGGGTCTCTTTGAGCAGGGCCAGCCGCTCTCGCAGCTCCACTACAGACATCTCACCTTCCAGGCCATACCCCGGGATCTGTGGGTAGCAGGGGAGACTCCAAGCTTGGAGCTGTGCCAGACCAGGCTGGGGGGCACATGTGCCCGCCCTGACCTCCTAGGCCTGTCCCTTTGTCAGGAAGCTCTTGCCCTGCTGCATGACATCCTCTTCGCTTTTCAACCTGGGCACCTCTTCTTAGCCTGGGCCCCGCTCTGCTGTGTACGCCTGAAGCATGCACTGAAGGCCCCTCCATGGTGGAGGTCCCAGATAGAACTAACCGCTGTGTCCCCAGCTGGGACCCCATCAGATTCCACACACCCCTTGGGGCTAGGCCCAGCCGTCACCATGCCTCCTCACACAGGCTTCCAGGAGGCCTTGGGCCCTGAACATCCATGTTTTCCCTATACTGCCCTTTCCCACTACACAGCTTCTAAGTGGCCTCCTGGATCCTACCTTGGCTACTCCCAGGGCCCTCCCCAGGGTTTACAGAGGACCTGCTCAGTGTCACCTTGCTGGTAGGACTGTGAATTTGCAGGGCCAGACTGCTGGCAATGAGTGGCCATGTGGGTTTCAGTGGGGCAAGACCTGCCTTTGGCATCCATGAGAATTCTGGACAGGCCCAGCATGGCAACATGCTCAGAGGCTTCCCTGAGGGTCCCTGGGGTGGTGTCCTCACCTGGGTCAGGTCCACGAGCTTGCCTTTGCGTGTGGGCTGCATCTCCACAGCACGGAGCTGAGAGATGAGCACACAGCGCCGCCGCTGCTCCTCCCTGGCAGCCTCTGCGCTGCGCTGCAGCAGTTCCCGACTCTCCTCCATCACCTCCTGAGCTTGGGGACCCAGTGCGTGCTGAGGGGGCCAGTGAACACACCTCCCTGGGAGCTGCTCAGGCCTCTGGCCTCAGTGCAGCTGCCTGGGAGCACCCAAACCTCACTGACCACAGCAGCCCTGAGCCTGGGCAGGGCTCCATGGCACCTGGCTCCCCGTCGTACCTCTCTGCCGTCGGCCCTTCACCAGCTTCATCTGAGCCAACCTGATGTCCTTCTGCTGCTCCATCACTTGCTCCACCTGCTGCTTCAAGGACCTGTCCTCTTGGAGGCGCCTCTCGGCACACTGCAGCATCAGCCTGGCTGTCTGTGGAGCAGAAGGCCTGCCACAGTGAGAGTGTGGGTGAGAGGGGTCCCCCAGCCCTCCTTAGCCTAGGGGACAGCATGAGGTTTGAGGGTCAGCCCTGGCTTAAAACACCCAGAAGCCGGCCTACACAGTCTCCTCCAGGATGGGCTTTTGGGTAACTCCTAGCTCACATCCCCCTTCCTCTCAAAGTTTTCCTGTGCAGCAGATCTCAGTCATTTTTAGTCACCTGGTTTGTGGCACTTTGTTATGGCTGTGCCACCACACTTGCACCAGGCCAGAGATTTTAGTTACCCTCATGGAGAACCTCTCAAAATTGAAATGAACACAGAACCCACTGAACAGTGTTTATTGCCCAGAACTAGGTGGGAAAATGCTGCCAGCACTGTCCAACCAATGTGAAAGGACTCGTGGTGAAGGGCACTCGAAGGATGGCCCTACAACAGCCAAGGCAAGACGTGCCGCTACTCACCCAGTAGCTCCGCTGTCTGAGCTGTGAACACCCCACAGCTATTCTGGATTAATTTCATGATAGTGATGGACTTCAAAAACAAGTAATTATATGGCCTTGATGTGTCTTGGTCAACATATCTAATTATATGGTTTATCACATTTATTTATTTATTTATTTATTTATTTATTTATTTATTTTTGCAGTTTTTGGCCGGGGCCAGCACCCTACTCCTTTGAGCCACAGGCGCCGCCCTACATTATTTTAAAAGGGAGATATTATTTAAATGAAGAAAATATATTCAAGGCATTTAAGACAATGTTGGCACTAACTTAAATATATCGATGTTATAGTCATGGTTCTAAAAGAGATCCTTTTCCAGCCCTGTTGCTAGAGGATCTTAATGTTGGTCACTGTGGAGATAAACAAAAGCACTAGACACGGAAAGCAATACTCGTTTTCATGAGACACAGCAACCCCATGGAGGATAACTATGTCTGCATCAGACATCCCTACCTCAACAGAAAAGTTGCTTCTAGAGGCTTGACAGCACAGCAGCCAGCCCAGAGGGGAAAGAGCAGGCTAACTGCTCAGAATAGAGCCTCCAGCAGAAACTAGTGCTGCAGCTGATTGGGGCAGGTGACAGCTACACAGCCATCAATCAGTCCAACAAGAGTTGCACAAGCAAAAGCTTTTTCTATTCAAATATTTAGTGCTATCTAATCTGGCTAATTTAGTAAGAAAAAATATTAATCACAGAAGTGTGTGTAGCTGGACGTTCTCAGGACCAGGAGAAAAGCCTGAGAATTTCTCTGTAACCTGGTAAGAGAGAAATCTTTCTCATTATCCAAATTTCAAACACCACAAAAGAAAAGATTCCTAGGTTTGATGGTAGAAGAGATATGTTTGCATGGCAAAACACATCATAAACATAGCCAAAGATGACAAATTGGAGGAAAAAAGTAACAAATACATTATAAAGGATTATTTTCCTTAATTCTAAATAAAGCACATTAAAAAAAAAATCAAGGAAATGCACTGAGAATTTTTAGGTGTGAACCTTTCTCGGTCCACCAGTCAATAAAGGATCCCATACTCAAAAAAAAAAGGCAGCCCCAGTGCGGTGGCTCATGCTGGTAATCACAGCACTTGGGAGGCTGAAGCAGATGGATTGCCTGAGCTCATGAAGTGAAGCTGGTGTCAGCCCCAAGAGGAAGGTCTGGCAGAACTTCACAAACCACATGTTCCAAAGAGCAACCACAGCAACAATGAAAAAGCCCACCTCTCCGGTTACTCTGAATCCCTCCTCCAGAACTTTACCCTGAAAATTCACTTCCACAAAGATAAAAGACTTCTGTGACATCATTCTTTATAGAGAAAGCATGGTGTAACCTGTGTAAGGAAAAGGGAAGTGAAATGTGTGAGTTTACAAGTATATTGGCTTGGCGCCTGTGGCTCAATCGGCTAAGGCGCCAGCCACATACACCTGAGCTGTCAGATTCGAATCCCCAGCCCGGCCCGCCAAACGACAATGATGGCTGCAACCAAAAAATGGCCGGGCGTTGTGGCGGGCACCTGTGGTCCCAGCTACTTGGGAGGCAGAGGCAGGAGACTCGCTTGAGCCCAGGAGTTGGAGGTTGCTCTGAGCTGTGATGCCATGGCACTCTACCCAGGGGGATAGCTTGAGGCTCCGTCTCAAAAA
>CAUYQV010165713.1:0-27981 GCA_963574575.1 Galagoides demidoff | reverse complement strand
ATTATTTTTCTCTCTCTCCAATTTCTCTTTAATGAAGACAAATTACAGTAGAACCAACTCTGTTGCCAAAATAAACTGTACCTTCAGTATACTGATGATTTGCATAAAGAGCAGTAAGAATAATTATTAGCCATCTAGACTCTTTGGCTTTGCTGGAATCTTTTATAAGGAATTTTCAGGCCAGACTTTCTCAAAAGCATTTCATGAGCCCAGGTTTCATCTGTGCCATAAGATAACTGTATGCATTGAGTAAATTCCTCTTCTCTTGAGGTCCCCAAGCACATTTCAATTCCCAGACCCTTCAGCAAGCGACCTTCATTACTTACCACAGATCAGGAAAGGTTACTAATGGGTATCTGACCAGTTTTCCAAAGAGCTTTCTTTATTGGCCTTATAAAGTCAATCTTAATTCCTTAACACAGTCTGGACACCTCTGGAAATGCTATTCTAGTCAAAGCCTTGGTAAAATAATCAGTACCTTCATCATGTCCTATAGAACAAAACAGATTCTTATTGAACTTACAAATAACTGTATTGTCAGAGATTAATAATACTTACTAATGACTTTCAAATTCCAGAGAAATCAAGGAGAGATAAAAATACATGTTTCAAACTTTGCTCATAAATATATACATTGCTTGAAAAGCTACAAATAGCTCAAAAGGCAGAGAATTATTTTTTCGATTTCTGAAAAAGAGAACACAGAAAGAACCAATAATACTTCAAACAAAAAGCCATAACAAACTAGCCTAGTTCTACATAGCTGATTTCTGTTCTGTTTGAAGTTAGGTTACTCAATTTCCAAAGATGTCAGGAATTTGAATTCAAGAGAATTCATCAGCCTCTCTTAATATTTCTTTTTCTTTTTAGGGTAAACTTTGGACTAAGCTAGTTACATAAAAAAAAAAAAAACCTCTTTTTTAGATGAATGAAATTTATTACTGACAATATATGTTAGGACAGACCAATGTCTTATATGTTAGGACAGGCCAATGCTTTATAATATTGGAACACATATATAACCATAACCCATACAAAATTAATCATCATTTCATATTTGACAATGTTTCTTATACATTTTTAATAAATCAAATAAGTTTACTTTGTTTTTCTTTTTTTTTTTTTTTTTTTGAGATGCAGCCTCAGGCTATCCCCCTGGGTAGAGTGCCATGGAATCACAGCTCATAGAAACTCTAACCCCTCGGCTCAAGCGAGTCTCCTGCCTCCACCTCCCAAGTAGCTGGGACCACAGGTGCCTGCCACAACGCCCAGCCATTTTTTGGTTGTAGCCATCATTGTTGTTTGGCGGGCCTGGGCTGGGGATTCAAACCTGCCACCTTAGGTGTCCTTGGCTGGCGCCTTAGCCAATTGAGCCATAGGCGCCAAGCCTACTTTGTTTTTCTATGCCTTTCAGTGGTCTTAATGTTTCAAAGAGACCAAATTTAGAGTTGTGCTTTTGTTTTCTGGACCGAGTTCAAACCCACCAACCTCGGTACATGTGGACAGTTACTGCAACCACTGCACTATGGGCACCAAGCCCCAAAGTCAGAGTTTCAATTTTGAAAGGTTTGTGAAATATCAAAGGCCTTAACGCATTGGTTCAAATAAGATTACATGCCGAAAGATTTTAAAGAAAATACATAGTCAATTGGATCACATGTAAATTGTTTCACAAATTCTCTTTTATGAGCCTCACTTAACCTACACAGGCAATCTACAAACATTCTAAACCTTCTTTAACTTTGCCCTGCCTTTCACTTTCTTAGACAACCATTCTGTTTTAGGATAAAATTCATCACACCAGATTATTTCATTACACCATGCCATTCTTCTTTCTTCTCATTTCTCTTACTTTCAAAAACTCACTTCGCACAAAACAGGATCTCAGTTCACTATGAAGTCACCCATTCACTTAGCCAAACTGATAATTAGAAGGTTTAAAAAGCAAAAATCTTATCCTTTGACAAAGAATCAGTTTCCCCAACAATTTAAACAACCAAATTATATTTTACAAATGAGAGGCATTTTATGAGATATAACATTGATATAGGATTTTCCCAATCAGGACTGGACAGGTAACCCCCATTTTTCAGGGCTCAGGTGAGCTCAGATATCAGACTCCCATCTCCAGGTACAAACCCTCTGGCTCCAGCCAGGTCATGAACAAGTAGCCTGAAACCTTTTGGCTGGCTTCACCCAGATTAAGGAGCACACACCCTAATCCTCTCCCCAGACAAAAACTGCTGCAAAGACCTAATAACCTTGCCCAAGGTAAGGGGCTACATTCATTCATTTGCCAGAACAGCCATTCAGTTTGTAAAGCTATTTTTCCATTTACCAAGTCCTGGTCAAAATATCTCTCAGTGCCAACTATTTACCCCTAGACAAAGGACTCATACAGCAAACCTCTGACCTGGGCCTCTTCCGCCTTTCCAGAGGCTGTCCGCCTTGGAGACCTACTGCTGATATTGATACAGCCTCACAAAACACGAGATTTACACTCCCTCCTCCAGATTTTCAAGGGTTATCCAGAGCTCACCAGACTGCCCGAACCACAACACTTTCCAAGGCACAGCCCCTCTGCTAATAGTTCTGGCACTCTCCACTCCATCTGCATGCCCCTCAGTTCAACAAAATGCCATTTTATCACTGATCTGTGGCCCACAGGCTCAATTCTCAAATTCCTGAGACCAAAGACTCACTGAAGAAATTCCAGTAACAAAACTACAAAATCCTTTCTAATGTCTTTTTCCCCTGAGATGGACATGGCTATGTGGCCACCGCCAAAGACAGAAAGCGGAAAACCTGAACTTCAGTTTCTCTCAGAATAGCCAGGGGTCAAAGTTGGAGCAGGGAAGAAGGGCTAGGACAGGGAACCAAAAATGTTGCAGGAAGAGGAGACCCATTGGAGAGAAAGAGCACCCAAACACCATGTTTATAAGAGGAAGGGCTTTATTCATTGGCTGGGAGTTTATGGCATAGAAGATTTCCAAATGGCATCACTCCCCAACTGGCTTGGTCTTCCCCTTTTTATTGACAGTCAAAAAGTTCCATGTCATCGGTACCCTTCTCATTGGCCAGTTTGAATGAAGCAGGAGATGCTAGGCCAGCCCCTGCAGAACTACAGGATTTCACAGAACTTAGAAATTTCCAGGTTCCAGGAAGTTAAGCCTACAAATTCCCAAGAGCTGAGTCACCATGGAGAGGACCCTGCAGGTGCATCCTTGTGGTTTCCCTGAGAAGACCTGTTCTCCTAGGCCTCGCCCTTCTCATGTATCCTCTCTCATTTGAGGACCCCCATGGTACAGCAATAGTGGGGAGGGGTGGAGAATATATAACAAAGTAGCCACCCGCCCCTCCTTCCATAGATATGGAGGTATAAAATTGAGAGTGTGGAATGTGTAACAGCAGAAATGGCTTGGTATTTTATGTCTCAACTTCCCTCCTTCTTTTTGGAAATTGAAATCTGCATCCCTGCCATGGGTAGTGGTTGTGAGGGGCAAGGGAAAAAAGCTTTTTTTTTTTTCATCACAGCTCACAGCAACCACCAACTCTTCAGCTTAAGTGATTCTCTTGCCTCTGCCTCCCAAGTAGCTGGGACTAAAGGTACCAACCACAACAGATGGCTAGCTATTTTTTGGTTGTAGTTGTCATTGTTGTTTGGCAGAGTCGGACTGGATTTGAACCCATCATGTCTGGTGTATGTGGCTGGTGCCTTAGCTGCTTGAGCTACAGGCACCCAGCCAAGGGAGAATTTTCTTTGCTGTTATTCTTTGTGCTACAGAAGATGGGCCTAGAGACAGGTGCCTGGCTGGAAGAGGTGGAGAGGTTTCCCAAGTAGGCAGGTCACTGGTCTCCAGCAGAAATGGGACAATAAGAACCATTAACTCCAGTTGAATGACAATTGGCCCTCCCCTTTAAAAGGTTCAGTGTTTCTGCTTATGTGCAGGAAAAATCAGTATTTTGAAATAAACAAGTCCACCATTTTTCCTCCTTCTCCAAAAAAAGAAAAAAGAAAAAGAAAAAAGAAAGAAAAGAGAAAAATGTGGTATATATACATACAAGAAAATATTATTTAGTGACAGAGAACAAAATTCTGTTATTCATTGCAACATGGAGAAGCTTGGAGGACATTTTGTTAAGTGAAATCGGCCTGGTACAGAAAGACAAATACAGCATTATATCACTCATATGTGCAGTCTAAAAAGTTGACCACACAAAAGTAGAGAACATAACAGTGGTTACAAGTACCTTGGGAAGGAGGCAGGAGAGAGAAATAGGGAGAAAATGATTGATGGACACAAAGTTAACAATTAGACAGGAGAAATAAGTTCTGGTACTCTATTGCTTAGTAAGGTGACTATAGTTAACTACAGTAAATAGTGAAATAAAATAAAATGTCAAGGCCCACCCCAGCCACTGACTGGATCTCCTCTTGGTCAAGGGGATTCCTAAAATTCATCATTCACCCTCTTCTTAGAGTTACCCTTTGTGACCCATTAATAGGCCTAAGGCTACTTAAGACATACCTGAAGGTCCTCAATATACAAAACAAACCACTTTAGTCTGTCTAGTACTTTGTGTATGATTAACAGATCCTTTATCTTAAGCATCCTTTTCACTGGTTTTCAGTCTTTTAGACAGGGCCTAACTCTTTCAGCCAATTGTCAACTAAAGAATCTTTAAACCCACCTATCTCCTGCTACCAGATGTCCCACCTTTTTGGGCCAAACCAATATATGTTTTCCATGTACTGATTTGTGATGTCACCTGTAATTTCTGTCTCCCTACAATGTATCCACCCAAATTGCAACCCCACCTTCGTGGTTCCACTTGCTCAAGTTTTCTTAGGTCTGGTTCTGGATCATGGTCCTCAAATTTGGCTGAGGATAAACCTCCTTAAATTATTTTACAGAGTATGGCTTTCTTTCCATTGATAAGATACTCAAAATAGCAAGAAAAGGTTTTAAACGTTCTGACTATAAAGAGGTGATAGATATGCTAATTGCCCTGATTTGATCATTACACAACATGTGCATGTATTGGAACATAATACTGTACTCTATAAATATGTACAATTATGTGCCAATTAAACTTTTTAAAGTACTAATAGTAAAACAAAACACTCAACAAACTAGGAACAGAAGGACATGATAAAAGTCATCTGTAAAAGTCCTACAGCTAACATCATATTCCAATGATGAAAAATTGAAAGCTTTCTCCCTAAAATCAGTAAAAAGAAAGAAGTGTACTTTCACTACTTTTATTCAACACTGAACTGGAAGTTCTAGCTAAGGCAAGAAATGAAATAATCTCATATACATATAAAATACTAGAAAATCTACAAAATAAACTAGCTCTGTCTTGTATTCATTCAGCTGTGGACCTACATGAACCCTCCCCTCCAACAAAGATCAAAAAAGGCCTACCTGGCCCAATCCCAGAAATTCGCACTAAAGGACCCTAGCCCACCAAAATCCTCTAGCAAATTTGGAATTTTCCCACCTCCTACAGTTCCATATAAAAGAAGTCTCCAGGTATCCGGGCATAGATGCCATCTTTGCCCTGCCCAGGAGGGTCTCAATTCCTTTCAATAAACCTGGCCTGAACCTCTCTACTCCCGTTCTCATCTCTGAGTACCACCAAATGATCTTTCATTCTGGTGCCACAAACCCAGACTGGAAGGTGGCAGCCCCACCCCATCCCAGGGCTAGCAGATCCCAAGTTAACTCCTAGATCCTGGGCCATGAATAAGACAGAAACCCCAGTTCCCTAGACAGGACTCTGTTGACATATCTGTGAGAGAATTCTAGAGGATTCTGCCCCAACTGCTATTTAAGGGTGAGGTCCCTGAATACCTTCAAACAGAACCTCCCTTGGTTCCCTTCACGCCTCAGTATTCTCACATCCCCCTCATCTTTTCTTCATTTATTCCTGACCAGGAAACTTTTTTCATTTCAGTCCTTGTACTGGGTTCTGATCCAGATTGGAGGTCCTAGGGACCTCAAGTCTCTGAGAAGGGCAAGGAACATTTAACCTCTTAGAGAATCTCTTTCACTTTGATACCCTGGGTTTTGGGAAACAGGAGATGCCATCTTTTCTACCCAGGTGGGGAAAGGACCTCTGAGAAATGGAAGCTGGTCATTCCACTCCCTCAATGGAAACACCCCTGGGGTGTCTCCTTAGACAATATAAAAACTTAGGCCTCAAAGGCATTCAGCCAAAATGTCTCATATTTATTGCAACATGGCTTGGACTCAATACAAATTGGATAAGGGGTCTATATGGCCTGAGAACAGGATCTTTGACTTCAATATCTTAAAAGAATTAAATAATTTCTTCCAAATAAATGGCAAATAGGGCGGTGCCTGTGGCTCAAAGGAGTAGGGTGCCGGCCCCATGTGCCTGAGGTGGAGGGTTCAGGCCCAGCCTTGGCCAAAATCTGCGGGGAAAAAAAAAGAAAGTAATGGCAAACAGAATGAAGTCCCTTATAGTCAGGCCTTTCCCTTCACTCTTGCCCCTCCCTATGCAAACTGTGCTCTATCCACCATGTACTCTTGGCTAGAACCCTGCCATCTATGTCTTCTCCCATCTTCCTCTGTATTTTCCCCTCTTCTACAGAGTCACTTGATAAACCCCTACCATTCTTCCACCTCCTAACCTACCCACGGAACCCCAAGACCATCCCCCTTCCCCACCAATCCCTTTATGCTACTGCCATCATCAGTTTCCTCTGATGGTGGTTGAGTTTCTTTTACCACTGTGGGAAGTACTAGTGAAAGAGGATACATGAGAAGGTGAGGTCTAGGAGAATAGGTCTTCTCAAAGAGACCAAAAGGCTGGATATACCTGTAGGTCCTCTCTGTGGTGACTCAGCTCTTGGGTATTTGTAAACTTAACTTCCTGGAACTTGGAAATTTCCAAGTTCTGTGAAACCCTGTAGTTCCTAGGGGCTGGAATAGCATCTTCCACTTGATTCAAACTGGCCAATGACAGTGGTACCTGTGGGGTAGAACTTTTTGACTGTTGATAAAAAGGGGAAGACTTGGATCAGTGCCTGTGGCTCAAGTGGCTAAGGCACCAGCCACATACACCTAAGGTGGTGGGTTCGAATTCAGCCCAGGCCGCCAAACAATAATGATGGCTGCAACCAAAAAATAGCTAGGCGTTGTGGTGGGCACCTGTGGTCCCAGCTACTTGGGAGGCAGAGGCAAGAGACTTGCTTGAGCCCGGGAATTGGAGAGGTTGCTGTGAACTTTGATGCCACAGCACTCTACCCAGGGGGACAGCTTGAGGCTCTGTCTCAAAAAAATAAAAAATAAAAAAAGGGGAAGACCAAGCCAGTTGGGGAGTGTGGCCATTTGGAATTCTTCTATGCCATAAGCTCTCGGCTAGTGAATAAAGCTCTTCCTATCATAAACGTGGTGTTTGGGTGTTCTTTCTCTCCATTGGGCATCGTCTTCCTGCAACATTTTTGGTTCCCTGACCGGGAATTGAGATGACCCTTAGAGAGAACATGCATCTGGTAGTTGCCACCAATCCTCTGGACACCCACCTGGTGGCCACTGATGAGCCGGGTGACGTGAACCATTGAGCACACCAGGGAGGCAGTTTGGCCTCCCTGTGTGGACACCTCGACTGGGCTGAGAAAGAACCCTGTCAGTGGGTCTTCAAAGAGTCAAACACAGCTAGGAACTCCCATGGAGGAACAGGTACCTACACAGGGAGACATCTAAAGCAAGGTATGATCCATCTGGGGATCCCACTAGTTTTAGTGGAAGAAGGAGCCTGATCAACTCCATGGGCATTAGATCACCAGCAGGTCTGTTGATAGGTGTATGAGAGTGTGTGGATATTTTGTGACTGAAAGAACTCCAAGAGTGGAGTTGGACCCCCCTTCACAGGGCCTAGGGGAGTGTTGGTTTGCCACCTATGGCTAAGTGGCAGCTCGAGTGGGAAATTGAAGCTACCCAGAATAAGAAATGGGTTGGAGTTGTGTGTATGTCAATGCTTGGAGAATGACTGATATGGGTAACAATAGGTGGGATTTCACCCCCCGCCCCCATTCATGGTGGTGAAATGAATGTGTGAGTGTGCCTTTCTTCCTTGCTCCAACTTTGCCTGCTGGCTATTCTGAGAGAAACTGGAAGTTTCAGGTTTTCCACTTTCTATCCATGGTGGTGGCCACATGGCTGTGGCTGTGTTGGTCTTGGGGGAAAATGAAAAGATATTAGAAAGGACTTTGTTGTAGTTTTGTTACTGGAATTTCTCCAGTGAGTCTTTAGTCTCAGGAATTTGAGAACTGAGCCCACAGGCCATAGATCAGTGATAAAATGGGATTTTGTTGGACTGAGGGGCATGCAGAGGAAGCAGAGAGGGCCAGAGCAATTGGCAGAGGGGCTGTGCCTTGGAAAGTGTGGTTTGGGCAGTCTGGTGAGCTCTGGATGGGTCTTAAAAATCTAGGGGAGAGAGTGTAAATCTCATGGTGGGCAGGGCAGCAGGTCCCCAAGGTGAACAGCCTCTTGAAAGGGGGAGGAGGCCCAGGCTGGAGTTTTACTGCATGAGTCCTTTGTCTAAGGGTAAATAATTGTCCCTGAGAGATATTTTGGCCAGGATTTGGTAGATGGAAAAATACCTTTACAAACTGAATGTATGTTCTTGCAAATGAATAAATGCAGCCCCTCACCTTGGACAAGGTTATTAAGTCTTTGCTGTGGTTTTTGTCTGGGGAGATCAGGGTGTGTGTTCCTTAGTTAGGGTGGAGCCATCCAAAAGGTTTACAGCTGCTTTGTTCATGACCTTGCTGGGGCTCAGAGGGTTCATACCCAGATATGGGAGTCTGATGTCTGAGCTCACCTGAGCCTGAAAAATGGGGGTTCCTTGTCCAGCCTTGAGTGGGAAAATCCTGTATCAATGCTATATCTCATAAAATGTCTCTCATTTGTAAAATGTAATAATTTGGTTGTTTAAATGGTTGGAGAAACTGAATCTTTGTCAAAGGATAAGATTCTTGCCTTTTAAACCTTCTAATTATCATTAGGCTGAGTGAATGGGTAACTTCATAGTAAACTGAGATCTTGTTTTGTGGGAAGTTGGTTTTTGAGAATAAGAAAAGTTAGACAGAAAGGAGAATGGCATTGTGTAAAGAAAGAAGCTTGTGTGATAAATTTTATCCTGAAACAAAATGGTTGTGTAAGAAAGTGAAAGGCAGGGCGGGCAAAAGTTAAAGAAAGTTTAGAATGTTTGTAGATTGTCTGTGCAGGTTAAATGAAACTCAGAAAAGAGATTTTGTGAAAGAATTTACATGTGTTCCAATTGACTATGCATTTTCTTTAAAATCTTTTGGCTTATAATTTTGTTTAAACAAATGTTTTTAGGCCTTTGATATTTGACAAACCTTCCAAAATCAAAACTCTAAATTTGAGACTTGGCATCCATAGTGCAGTGCTTGCAGTGCCGGCCACATGAACTGAGGCTGGTGGGTTTGAATTTTGGGTCAACAGAAAAAAACAAGAAAAATGAAACAATTCTAAATCTGGTCTTCTTGAAATATTAAGACCACAGAAAGTCATAGGAAAACAAATTAAACTTATTTGATTTATTAAAAATGTATAGAAAATATCAAATATGAAATGGCAATTAATTTTGTATGGGTTATGGTTATATATTTCAATATTATAAAGCATTGGTCTGTTCTAATGTATAAGACATTGGTCGGTCCTAACATATATTGTTGGTAATAATTTTAATTCATCTAAAAAAAGACAGTACTTTTTATATAACTGGCTGAATCCAAAGTTTATCCTAAAAATGAAAAGAAATATTAAGAGACACTAAAAAATTCTTTGGAATTCAAATTCCTGATGTCTTCAGAGATTGAATACCTTTGGACTAAAAGCAGATTTTTAGAACTTTCGTTGGAAAGTTAACATGTCTATTAGTATTGCTAACCTAACTTCAAAAAGAACAGAAATCAGTTATGTGGAACTGGGGTAGTTTGTTATGACTTTTTGTTCGATATATTGTTGATTTTTCTCTATATTCTCTTTTCCAGAAGTCAAGAAAACCATTTTTTTCTCTTTTGAGCTATTTGTAGCTTTTTAAGAAATGTACGTACTTATGAGCAGAGTTTGAAACATGTACTTTTTTCTCTCTCTCCTTGATTTCCCTGGAATTTGAAAGCCATTTTAAGTATTCTTAATTTCTGACCATACAGTTATTTGCATAAGTTCAATAAGAATCTGTTTTTTTCTGTAGGACATGATGAAGGCACTGGTTATTTTACCAAGGCTTTGGCTGGAATAGTATTGCCAGAGGTGTCCAGACTGTGTTAAGGAATTCAGGTTGACTTTATAAGGCCAATAAAAAAAAGCCCTTTGGAAAGCTGGCCAGATACCCATCAGTAACATTTCCTGATCTGTGGTAAGTAAGGAAGGTCGCTTGCTGACAGGTCCAGGAATCGAAATGTGCTTGGGGACCTCAAGAGAAGGGTAATTTACCCAATGTATACAGGTATCTAATGGCATAGATGAAAGCTGGGCTCTGAAAGGCTTTCAAGAAAGTCCAGCCTGAGATTCCTTATAAAAGGTTCTAGCAAAGCCAATTGTAAAGGAAAGAAGAGCCTAAATGGCTAATAATTAATCATTCTTACCGCACTTTATGCAAATAATCAGACCCAGTGTACTGATGTACAGTTTATTTTGACACCTAAGTTAGTTCTGCTATAATTTATCTTTTTTTTTTTTTTTGAGACAGAGCCTCAAGCTGTCCCCCTGGGTAGAGTGCTTTAGCTTCACTGCTCATAGCAACCTCCAACTCCTGGGCTCAAGTGAGTTTCCTGCCTCCGCCTCCCAAGTAGCTGGGACCACAGGCGCCCGCCACAACGCCTGGCTATTTTTTGGTTGCAGCCATTATTGTTGTTTGGTGGGTCCAGGCTGGATTCGAACCCGCCACCTTAGGTGTATGTGGCTGGTGCCTTAGCCGCTTGAGCCACAGGTGCTGAGCCATATAATTTATCTTTAGTAAAGAGAAAAATTGGAGAGAGAAAAATGATTCAAAGAGAAAAGAGGCTGTGGCCCACCTGTATTAAATCCCAGCCTTCTCTGTACTGTCAATTCATAAAATAACTGTTTTCCTAAGTTAATCTATTAAATGGGACAAAGAGACTGGCCAAAGAGTATAGAACTGTATACAGTAGTTACATTTACTCTGAAGTCTTAAGAGTCAACAAAAGTTGCCTGTTGGCTACACTGGAACAATTTGTGCAGTATTAAATGTTATCTACTGTGTCTATATAGATATCTCAGGAAAAATTCAAACCTAAAAGGAGAATTTCCCAGTAAATGGTGTAACTGTAACACTGCATCCTACTGTGTCTAATCCATATACTCTGCTGAGGCTGCCAGCAGAAGCCAAGTGGCCCACTTGCCTGGACTTAAAAAGATGCCTTTTTCAGTATAAGGCTGGCTCTCGAAAGCCAGAGACAGTTTTCTTTCCAGTGGGAGAGACCAGACATGGAAACTGCAATCCAGTACACGTGGACTAGGTTGCCACAGAAGTTCAAATCACCCACAATTTCTGAAGAAGCACTGGCTCATGACCTCCAGAAATTCCCGGCTGAGGAATTAGAATGTGTGCTGCTCCAATATGTTGATGACCTCCTTTCAAAGCATCCTACCCAGGAGGGCTACGCCTGAGGCAGAGACTGTCTTTTATGACATCTAGAGGTATGTAGCTATAAAGTGTCCAAATGAAAGCTCCAGATTTGCCAACAGCAAGTAAATTATCTAGGATTTACTATTCATCAGGGGTAGAGGTATTTAGGTGTGAAATGAAGGCAGGTCATTAATTTCCTCCCCACCCCAACAAGCCGAAAGTAGGTTCGGGAATTCGACTGGCTTTTGTTGTCTTTGGATCCCCAACTTTGCCATCTTGGCTAAGACCTTGTATGAGACAACTAAAGGAGAGGAAGGAAAGCCCTTAGAATGGGAGGAGAACAGGAAAATGCCTTCTCCCAGCTACAGATGAGGCGAACAAATGCACTTGCATTGGGGCTACTAGACGTGGCTAAGCTCTTCACTCTGTATATCTCAGAGAGAAGAAAGATGTCTGTAGGTTTGTTAACCCAGCTGGTTGGGTCCTGACCAAGGCTTGTAGCTTACCTCTCTAAGCAGTTGGATAGAGTGGCAAAAGGATGGCCACCATGCTTATGGGCCCCAGCCGCTATTGCTCTCCTTGTGCAAGAAGCTGATAACCTGACTCTAGGGCAGAATCTCAGAGTGAAAGAACCCCACTCTGTGGTCACTTTAATGCACACTAAAGGGCATTTTTTGCTCTCTAATGTAAGAACACTTTGAACCAAGCCACATTCCTTCCAGTCAGTGGAAGAAAGACTGAGCATAACTATACAGAAGTTATAGATAATGTGTATTCTAGCAGACCTGACTTGTGTGACCAGCCTTAGACAGTTGCAAACTGGAACTTGTATGTAGACCGAAGCAGTTATATGATGGATCAAGGTAAGCAGTGGGAGACTGTAGAAGCTAAGCCCCTAGCCCAAGGGACATTGGCTAAGAAGGCTGAGTTAATTGCCTTGACTGGAGCCTTAGAACAAACTCAAGGGGAAAATGTGAACGGTTTTCTGATTTTCCAAGTATGCAGGGCATTGTACAAAGAGAAGGGACTATTAAATTCTGGAGAAAAGGACATTAAGAATCAGCAGGAGATACTTCAGTTGCTAGAAGCAGTATGGAAACCCTGGAAGGTGGGATGATGCACTGTCATGAAAATCAAGAAGATGTTTCCACCATCACTAAAGGGAACACTAGGGTCAGTACTGAGGCAAAAGAGCTACATCCAAACAATACCAGGTATCATGAGTGGCTTGCCTAATCCCATGGGTTTTGGAGCTCTCACCTATCTACTCCCAGGAAAAGAAGGAACAATTGGCAGCAGAGAGGAGCCAGGAAGTGGAGGGAAAATGGACAAAGATGCCAGATTAATGAGTAGCAGTCCCCTAACTTCTAGGAGCTACTGTAGTAATGGCGATGCATGAGAGCACCCATCTGAGACAAGAGTCTTTGGTGAAGTTGCTGGGCTGATACCTCTACATCTCCTACATTTCAGCCCTGGCCAAAACTGTCAATCTACAGTGTGTCACCTGCAAGCAGTTCAACACATGCCACGGACTCGGTACCACCAGGAATCCAGTAATATGGAGCAATGTCCTTTGAGGACTTCCAGGTAGACTTTACTGAAATGCCCAAGTTTAGAGGGAATAAGAACTTGCTGGTGATGATCTATCAAACTTGGAATAGGTAAAAGCCTTCCCTACGGGGATAATAAAGACTCCTGAATTAGCAAAAGTATTGCCCAGAGAAATCATTCCATGATTTAGGTTGCCGTTCTTGTTTAAATTTGGCAATAGGCTAGCGTTCATAATAAAACTAGTGTAAATAATAAGCTAAAGCTTTGAATAACTTATAAGCCTCAAAGCATAGACAGGGTAAAGTGCCTGAACAGGACTACAAGTACAGAAATTGGTAAACTCTGAGTACATGTCTTGCCACTGGTGTTGTTCAAAGAGGCCTCTGTCAATCCTCTGCAATTTAGCAGGAACTCCTAAAAGAACTGGTAAAGACTGAACTGAATAGACAAAAAGCCCTAGAAAGAATAGCAAAGAAAATCTCCACTGAGGTAATTAACTGTGTTCTGTTTAGTCTTTTGTGTCTGTACATCCTTTCTCTCTGGAGGATAAAAGTTCCAAGTCTAGGTCCAGAATCAGAACTTGGTCCCCCTGAAACCAAGGTAAAAAGGAATTTACACCATCATCCTGACCACATGCACAGCAGCGAAGGTAAAAGGAATCCTCACCTGGAGTCATCATAGCTGGCTGAATAGGGCTACACTGTCCCTTGGAAAGTAAAGGTAACTTTTAAGACAGTCAATGTGCTCTGATCCAGCCACATACTGGAAGCTGGCTGGTCAATGCACAGCTGAAGCCTGAGAAAGCTTCTTGAGAGACTTGTATTAATTTGACTTTGGGAAAATAAGGGGGGTACGTCACATGGAAAAGTAAATAGCTTGTATTTATATTAGCCTGCCACCATGGTACTATTAAGGCCTGAGTAGAGAACCCAAGAAGAGTCAGTTCCTAAAACCTCAGTGCTAAAAAGTAATTAATATCAGCACCTGCAGAAACAAGCTGATATTGAGACCCCAAATTAAAATATCCTGGAGTCTCAAAAGGGAGGAATGAGAGAGGATACTGGGAAAAGGTAAGGTTTAGGAGAACAGGTCTTCTCAAGGAGACCACAAGGATACACCTGCAGGGTCCTCTCCATTGTGACTCAGCTCTTGGGAATTTGTAAACTTAATTTCCTAGAACGTGAAAAGTTCCAAGTTCTGTGAAATCCTGTAGTTCTGTAGGGGCTGGACTAGCATCTCCTACTTGATTCAAACTGGCCAATGAGGGTGGTACCTGTGGGGTGGAACTTTTTGACTGTCGATAAAAAGGGAAAGACCAAGCCAGTTGGGGAGCACGGCCATTTGGAATTCTTCTACGCCATAAGCTCCTGGCCGGTGAATAAAGCCCTTCCTCTTATAAACATGGTGCTTGGGTGCTCTTTCTATCCCTTGGGCCTCGTCTTCCTGCAACAGTAGGTGCCAAGTGAATCACATGGGTTCACATCTGTTTTCCTTAGGTGACCTTTCACAGATCCTCTCCATCCTGACCTCACCAAGCATATATAGGAGTTAAGGTCCAATCCTATGATCTCACCTGTTATGATCTTCATGTAATAATTAACTCAACCTTTCTCCCAGAGGAACAGGAGAGAGTTTGGCAGGCAGCCCCAGACAGCATGCTGACTATCTCTATACTACTGACAACATCTGTGTTCCAGGTGTCACAGCTATCCCTTTAGCTTATCCTAATTGGCAATACAAGTCCTCCCACCCTGACTGAGTGAAACATAACCATATGATTACCTGCCTCCTGGTGGGCCTGGAAAAGGTTTCTTTCAAAGAAGTTAATTAAACTTAGGGAAGTTTATCAGGAACCCAGGGAAAATCCTGCCCAATTCATGGTCTCACTGAAGGCCTCTACACACACACCTGCTTAGACCCTCCTACTCCCAAAGGGGGCCTTTCCCCAAATTTATGCTTTATTTCCTAATCAGCTCCAGATATCAGGGCTAAACTTAAAAAATTCAATGAAGGACCCAACAGGACATAACAACAGCCATTAAGGTCTTTAAAAAAGTCAGGAAGAACATGTTCATCCGGATAGGCAGTCCCAAGATCATGCTAAATGTCAAATGCTGACCTCAACTACTGCAGGAACTACCAAAGCCCCTCAGAAACAGACCAAAGCCACCTCTTAGGAACCACCCAGGCCCTGTTTTAGGTATGAGAACAAGGGACAGTGGTCTAAATAATGTCTTAACCCTCATCCTTCCCCTAAATCATGCCCCAAGTGTGGGGTTGAGAGACACTGGAAGATGGACTGCTCTTAAACCTCTCAAGGTTTGTCTGCATTAGTCTAGGCCACTTACTTGCTGACCTTATGAAGTTAGTAGGGAAAGACTGATGAGGCTTGAGGCCTCAAACTCCCATTCCCATCACAACACAGGAGACCTGGGTAGCCTTCACCATTGTGGGTAAGCCTGTGTCCTTCCCTCATTCCTAACTGAATATTCTTGATGAACATGCACCTCCCAAGTCCTAGTCATAGAAGTTGAGGGACTTCATTTCCTCCCCAACAAACCTCTCACCTCCAACCCCAATTTGAAAGTCACATTTTCTCCAATTCCTTTCTCATTCTTCCTCACTGCCCTCCCCCTACATGGAAGGGAAAAATTAACTACCTTTCACATTGCTATCACCTTCTGAATTTCTTAAACTATATGGATGCCTGCCACTGCCCTCTTCCTCACTGTCCATGATCCCCAGTTTCTCCCTCCTCCAGAGAACAACACACTGTTCCCTTTTAATTTAGTCAATCCTCTTGTTTGGGATATCAAAAATCCCTTAGTAGCTGTACATCATACCCCTGTACAAATCTGTTTAAAGAATCTTTCTTCCTATCCTTGTATACCCCAATATCACACCCCTTATATTACTTGCAAGGCTTAAAGCCCATAATTTCACAACTTCTTAATAAAGGTATTTTTTGTATAACCCATTCTCCACTCAGCACCCCCATTCTTCTGGTTAAAAAGTCTAATGGAACTTATCACCTAGTTTAGGACTTCAGGGTCATTAATACTGCAGTAATTCCTGTCCATACTGTTGAATCTAATCCCTACACTCTTTTGTCAACCATCCCCCCACCACATCACACTTTTCAGTCTTAGACTTCAAAGATGAATTCCTCACCATACCTCTTCACCCTAATTCTCAAAACCTCTTTGCCTTTACCTGAATCAATCCAGATACCCATCGCTCAGATCAATCAACCTATAAAGTCTCTCAAGGATTTGAAACTCCCCTCACCTCTTTGGTCAGGCTCTCACATTACTTTCATATTTCTCTTACCCATACATTATTGTCCTCCAATATGTTGATGACCTACTTATTTGTTCCCCATCCCTTTCTCCTAGCACTGAAGATATGGTTTGTCTCCTCAACTTCTTATCCTCCAAGGGGTATTAGGTCTCCAGGTCAAAGGCTCAATTAGTGACTACTCAATTCACATACATAGGCATAACCCTACCCCCTAACACATGCATCATCACAACCTCTCACAAGACCCTCATAAAAATATACCTATACCCACCACTAAATAAGAAATCCTTTTCTTTTTAGGTGTGGCAGGTTTCTGCAGAAGCCAGGCCTCTAATTTTTCTCTCCTGGCTCAGCTCCTTTATCAGGCTGCACAGGGCAATCTACAAGAACCTTTAAACCAGGGGTCCTCAAACTTTTTAAACAGGGGGCCAGTTCACTACCCCTCAGACTGTTGGAGGGCCAGACTGCGGGACCCAGGATGTGTCAGCTGCTAAGCAGGACAGACAATGGCAGCAAAAACACCCGGCTGGCCAGATAAATGTCCTCGGCAGGCCACATGTGGCCCATGGGCCATAGTTTGAGGACACCTGCCACAACTCACAGATGCCCCTTTCTGTAAATTCAAGGAAGCCTTCCTTTTGGCTCCAGCTTTTACTCTATCTGACCCTACTTGCCCCCTCACTTTCTATAACATGGAAAAACAAACCTTGCCCTAAGGGTCTTAGGACAATACCAAAGTCCATCCTTCCAACCAGTTTCTTACTTCTTTAAGTAGCTAGATACCACCATCAAAGGTTGGGCTGCCTGCCTCCAAGCACTAGCTGATGCTGCCATCCTAGCAAAGAAAGACTAAAATTAACTTTCGGTCAGCCCATCACTGTTTACTCCTCCCACACCTGCCAAGATCTTACAATCACCCCACTCTTGAAACTTTTCTCCCCATAAAAAAATACAAGAATTTAATTTAATCTTCATTGACAATCCCTTCATTTCTTTAGGATCCCCTAGTCACTTAAAGCAAGCCTCCTCGCTCCTTTTACCACACTCAGAACCCAAACATTCATATGAGGAAGCCATACTCACGTCCAAAACTTTTTTCTCCAATATATCAGATACTCCTTTTCAGACTTACTCCACCTCTGGTTCACTGATGACATTTCATTCCTACACAAAGGTCAAAGACAGTGGCTTAAGCCATCATCTCTCCATCCACTGTCATTGAGGACAAACCTCTCCCCTTAGGAACCTCTTCCCAAAAGAAAGAATCTACTACTTTCACCTAAGCCTTACAAATTGCTGGAAAAACAACAAAAACAAAATAAAACCAACCAATACGTACACCAATTCAAATATGCTTATCACATCTTACACCATCATGCTGATATCTTGGCTGAAAGAGGCTTTCTGACTACAGGAGCCTCCCGCATAATCAGTGATAGCTGTCTAACCCATCCATATCACAGTCATTCACTGTAAAAGCCACCATTCCTCATGCAATCCTAGGGCTCAGGGCAACAATTACACTGATTCTACAGCATGTCAAGTTGCCCTCATCCAACTTCCACCTGATGTTTTCTCCCCTTTTTTCTCCCCAGTACTCTCCGGAGGAAATAGACAAATATACCATAGAAAACCTCCCTATACAACAGGGATGGTTCATGAAGGAAAACGGACTCTTTCTCCCCACAGCCCAAACCACTCAAATTCTTACACAACTCTACAATTCATTTCATGTAGGACCAAGACCCCCAACCCTTTTTGCTGCATTTAATTCTATGCCCACATCTCTACTCTCTTCTAAAACAAATCTCTTCCACCTGTACCATCTGTGTTGCCAACTCCCCAAAGGGAAGTCTCTCACTTCTTCCCCCTCCCAATTACATTAGGCTACAGGCTACCTCCTGAGCTAATATTGGCAAATAGACAACACCAACCCACTTTCTATAAAAACATACAAAAAAACTTCTTAGCCTCACAGACACCTTTTCAAGGAGGATCAAAGCTTTCCTTCCTACTTTATTTTTTTCACAATTATACTCTTTTGTTAATAGTTTTGAAATGTACTATTGCATCATGCACATTAAATGAGGTCCCCCTAAACATCCTCATCCTCCCACTTCCCCCCCACCCTTCCCTTCTACTTTCTGGACTTATAGTTATGTTTTATCACTCATATGAAAGTATAAGTGATTATATATTGATTTCATAGTAGTATTGAGTACATTGCATACTTTTTTTCCACTTTTGTGATACTTTACTAAGAATATGTTCCAGCTCCATCCAGGTAAACATAAAAGATATGACAGCTACATCCTTTTTATGGCTGCATAGTATTCCATGGTGTACATATGTCAAAATTTGTTAATCCATTCATGAGTTGATGGGTACTTGGGCTGTTTTCATGTCTTGGCAATTATGAATTGGGCTGCAATAAACATTCTGGTGCAAATGTCTTTGTTGTAAACTAATTTTTGATCATCTGGGTATATATCTAGTAGAGGAATTGCAATATCGAATGGTAGATCTACTTTTAGTTCCTTGACCGTTCTCGTTTAATAATTTTATAGTTGGGGGGTCACCACAACATGAGGAACTGTATTAAAGGGTTGTTGCATTAGGAAGGTTGAGAACCACTGACCTAAAGCAAACCAAATTTCACTTCTTCCCTGAAGCACACTCTACTAACTGCCGCCACCTTGATCTATACCGCCTATCACTGGAGCAACACTGGCAGGAGCCCTTTTCATTTGGGATACTAAGGGGCCTCTCAAAACTATGCAAAAACTTGAGAACTACTCCTTTCCTTCAACTTTTACACTTGCCTCAATGATACTGGCTTATTTTTCCTATGTGGAACATCTACTTGTCTATGCCTCCCAAAAAACTGGATGGGTACTTGTACTCTTATCCTGCTTTCCCCTGATATATACTTTATCCCAAGCAATGAATAAGTTCTAGTCCACTTTCAGACCCTATGTAGAGCTAAACATGCCATCCAATTGATCCCTCTCCTAGTGGGGCTTGGCATTATGGCAGGAGTTTGCATTGAGACTACTGGCCTATGGACTGCTACCCACCATTTCTGACTAATTTCCACTGAGATATCCAAAAGCCCCCAGGAAGTCTCTGATCAGTTACAACTCATTTAAGACCAGGTAGACTCTCTGACAACAGTGGTTCTCCAGAATGGTAGAGGCTTAGATTTGCTCACAGTGGAAGGGGACCTTTGCATTTGTTACAGGAGGCCTGCAGTTTCTACACCAATAAGTCTGGTCTGGTCTAAGAGGGCAAACCTTGAGAAACAAGGAACCTACTTATAATCTCAAAATGAGGAATTCTGCTTTGACAGCCTGTGGTGACACTGGATCTTATCCCTCTTGGGCCTCCTCACTGCAATCCTACCAACCATTGCCCCTGAGTCATCCTATTCCCGTCCTCATTTATTCAAGCCCAAGTAAAAAGGGTATCAGCTATAGTTGCCACCCAATTTCTATTATTCACCATAACCTCTCCCAATGTGCCCCCAACCCACACAGCCCACTGACACCTGACTCATCACGCTGAGGACAACTACAACTCTATTCAGCCAGAAGTAGTTTTGGAAGACTGACTATAGTACCCATCACCCCTTTTAACAAAACTTGGGAATGTTGGGGGGACCTACATGAACCCTCCCTTACCCCTCCTCTTTTCCTCATAAAACAAAGACCACAAAGGGCCTACCTGGCCCCACCCTAGAAATTCACACCAAAGGACCCTAAGCCCACCAAAATCCTCCAGCAAGCTATGAAATTTTCCCACCCCCTAAGGCCCCATATAAAAAGGGTCTTTAACTATCCCCAGCACAAATGCCATCTTTACCCTGCCAAGGCAGGTCTCTATACCTTTCAGTAAACCTGCCCTGAACCTATCTTCCCTGAGTGTCATCTCCAGGTTCCACTGAGTAACCTTTCTAAAGCAATAATAGAGAAGGTACACAGGAATACTAAAGGAACGGAACAACCTGTATCCTGACTGGTTATATACCTACAAATCAACTATTATTTCTTATTTACTTCCCTAAGCAGATGATAGCAAAGCCCCCCTGACCAAAAGGAGTTCTTATTTTAAGAGTCATCACAGAATGGGTGAGGTGGGGACAGTATACAGTATACTGTTCTACTGCCAAGCATTTGCAGATGGTGACAGCTATTCAAGGAGAATCAAAGAAGCTGAGGTTGTGGGGCCTGCTATAAGAAAAGAGGAGACAAGGTTAGGAATTTAATGAATGTTGTAGGGCATAATGTTAGGATTGAATACCCCATACATAGTGAAGCCTTTATAGAGAGGGTTCCTGAAGTCTGGTTTCCTCTGAACCAAGAAAGGCCACATAGAATGTGTTTCTTCATAAACTGTTAGAAAAAAAAAATAAGCCCTAAAATTAAAGTAGAAAGCAAATTTTACTGATAAGTAAACTCAACTCAAGACAAAGGTATAGGTACTACAGAAAAAAAATAAGTTCCTAATAAATGTTGATACAGTAACAAATTACTTGGGCTTCAATTTACAGATCTCTAAAATGAATAAGAAGTGAGAGTTCTATGTTGGAGAGCAGGAGATTCTCATTCTACTCTCTGCTATGGAATATACGAGTTATTGTAGGAAAATCCCTAGCTCTTTCTAGGGATTTTAGAAAAATCCCTCCTCTCAGTTTAGCATTCTATAAGCTAATGACTTTTACAGTTTTAAAAATTCTAGCATTAGTTTTAGAGGTTTGGTTAATCAAGAAGCAGGAATCCTATAGGGTGAATTTATGGTTTTTTTTTTTAAACATATTATTTTGGGCAGTGCCTGTGGCTCAAAGGAGTAGGGTGCTGGCCCCATATGCCAGAGATGGTAGGTTCAAACCTGCCCCCAGCCAAAAACTGAAAAAAAAATATACATATATATAAAAATATATACATATATATATATATATATATATATATTTATTTATTTATTTTATTGTTTGGGATTCATTTGAGGTACAAAGAATTAGGTTACACTGAGCATTTGTTAGATAAAGTACCTCTTATAATTGTGTCCTGCACTCAAGAGGTGTGCCATAAACCATGACTGCCATCCTCGACTCTCCTCCCCTCTCCTTACTTGCTCATTCCCCTACCACTTCCTTGTATTAGCTCATCTACTGCCTTCATGTTAATATAGAGTACATTGGATTCTTGCTTTTCCATTCTTGTGAAGCTTTACTAAGAATGTGTCCCACCTCCATCCAGTTTAATTCAAAAGATGTTAAGGTCTCCATCTTTGTTAGTGGCTGAATAACATTCCATGGTATACATATACCACAGCTTGTTACTCCATTCCTTGGTCGGTGGGCATTTAGGCTATTTCCACATTTTGGTGACTGTAAAGTAAGCAGCAATAAATTATCTAGTGCAAATGTCCTTATGATAAAAGGACTTTCTTTCTTTTGGGTAGATGCATAGTAATGAGATTATAGGATCAAAGTGGAGATCTAATTTGAGTTTTTTGAGGATTCTCCATACTCATTTCCAAAAAGGTTACATTAGTTTGCAGTCCCACCAGAGGTGTAAAAGTGTTTGTTTCCTTCTGTCCACATCCACACCAGTATCTAGAGTTTTGAGACTTTGTGATGTGGGCCATTCTAATAGGGGTGAGGTGATATCTCAGGGTTGCTTTGATCAGGTAACTACTCTGATGATTGGGGACAAAGAACATGTTTTCATGTTTGTCAGGCATTTGTCTGTGTTCTTTAGAGAAGGTCCTGTTCATATCTCTTGCCAGGTGATATTGGGATTGATTTTTCTTGATTAATTTGAATTGTCTATAGTTCCTAGTTACCAAGTTTTTATCCAATTCATAACATCCAAATATCTTTTCCCATTCTGAAGGTTGTATGTTTGCTTTGGTTGTTGTTTCCTTAGCTGTACAGAAGCTATTCAGTTTAATTAAGTCCTATTTGTTTATTTTTGCTGCTGCTGTTGCACTTACCACAGATGTTTTCTTCATAAAATCTTTACCCAGGGCAATCTCTTCAAGCATTTTCCCCCTACTTTGAGGATTTTTATTGTTTCATGCCTCAGAATTATATCTTTTATTGATCTTGAATCAACTTTTGTGAGTGGTGATAGGTGTGGGTACAGTTTCAATCTTTTACATGTGGTTATACAGTTCTCCCAGCATCATTTATTGAATAGGGATTCTTTTCCCCACTGTATGTTCTTGTTTGGTTTATCAAAGATAAGGTGGCCGTAAGAGGTTAGTTTCATCACATGGTTTTCTCTTTGGTTTCAAATATCAATGTCTCTATTTTTGTGCCTATACCATGCTGTTTTGATCACTATGGCCTTGTAGTATAGCAGAAAGTCTGGTAGAGTGATACCCCTGGCTTTGTTTTTATTACTAAGAATTACCTTGGCTATATGGAGTTTGTTCTGATTCCATTAAAAAAAAAGAATTATTTTTTCCAAGTTTTGAAAGTATGATGTATTTCAATGGGGACTGCACTGTATCTGTAGATTTCTTTGGGTAGTATAGACATTTTCACAATGTTGGTTCTTTCCAGCTATGAGCATGGTATGTTCTTCCATTTGTTAATATCTTCTGCCATTTCTTCTCTTAGGGTTTTGTAATTTTAATTGGAGAGGTCCTTCACCTCTTTTGTTATATGTATTCCTAGGTATTTCATTTTTCTTAAACTGCTGTGAAGGGAATGGTGTCCTTGATTAGCTCCTCATCTTGGCTGTTATTGACATATACAAAGGCTACTGATTTGTGTACCTTGATTTTATATCCTAAGACATTGCTCTATTTTTTGATGACTTCCAAGAGTCTTATGGTTAAATGGGGTTCTCTAAGCATAAGATCATATTGTCAGCAAAGAGAGAGAGTTTGACCTCTTCCGCCCACATTTCAATGCCCTTTATTGCCTTCTCTTGCTTGCTTGTATTGGCTAGAACTTCCAGCACTATGTTGAATAGTAGAGGTGATAGAGGACAACCTTATCTGGTTCCAGTTCTTAGTGGAAAAGCTTTCAGCTTTATCCCATTCAGTATAATATTAGCTGTAGGTTTGTCATAGCTGGCTTCCATCACATTCAGAAATGTGCCACCTATGCCTATATACTTAAGTGTGGTAATTAGGAAAAGATGCTGAACTTTATTGAATGCTTTTTCTGCATCTATTGAGAGGATCCTATGGTCTTTGTTTTTGCTTTTGTTGATATGGTGAATTACATTTACAGACTTGCACATGTTAAAACAGCCTTGTATTTCTGGGATGATTTTTTTCTTTAATGTGTAGCTATAATGTATTGGATATGATTTTACTGAGAATTTTTGCATCTATATTCATTAGCAAGATTGGTCTGAAATTCTCCTTTTTTGTTGGGTCTTTTCCTGGTTTTGTTATCAGGGTGATGTTTACATCATACAACGCGTTGGGGAAGCAAGCTTCCTTCCTTATCAAGTTTTTGGAATATTTTTTGCAGTATCAGTATAAACTCCTTTTGAATATTTGATAGAATTCTGGTGTGAAGCCATATGGACCAGGGCTTTTTCTTGTTGTGAGATGTTTTACTGTTTGTTAGATCTCAGTACTTGAAATTGGTCTCTTCAAGAGATCTATTTCCTCTTAAGTCTAGGGAGAGGGTGTGATTCTAGGTATTAATCCATTTCCTCCACATTTCCAATTTCTGGGCATAGAGTTTCTTGTAGTAGTCAGATATGATCTATTGTATCTCTGTGGCATCTGTTCTTTCTCCTTTATCATTTTCTGATTGAGGTTATTAGAGATTTTACTTTTCTGTTTCTAGTTGATCAACATAAAGGTTTATTTTATTTTATTTGAAAAACCATTTATTTGTTTCATTAATTTCCTAGATGATTCCTTTGTTTTCAGTTTCATTAATCTCTGATTTAATTTTGGTTATTTCTCTTCTGATGGGTTTGGGATTAGATTGTTCTTCTTTTTCCAGTTCTATAAAATGGTTCACAAGTTTGTTGATGTGCTCTCTGTTTTTCGAATGTAGGCATCTAATGGAATAAATTTCTCTCATAAGACTGCTTTTGCTGTATCCCACAGGTTTTGGTAACTTGTGTCTTCATTGTTATGTTTGATGAATGTAAATATTTCCTCTTTTATTTCTTCCTGAACCCAACTATCATCCAGCATAAGGTTAATTTCCATGTCTTTGTGTGAGATAATATGTTTTTATTGGGAGTTGAGTTTCACCTTTAATGCCTTGTGGTCTGAGAAGATATAAGGTATAATTTCTAGGATGTGGTTTATTTTGGAGTACATACTATGGGCTGATGAGAAAAATATATATTCCTTAGCTTTGGGATGGTATGTCCTGTATATGTCTAGTAATCCAAGTTGTTCTAGGTTGACATTTAAGTCATTTATATCTTTGTTTAGTTTCTGTTTAGAGGATCTGTGCAGTTCTGTCAGAGGGGTGTTAAAGTCCCAGAGTATTATGGTGTTATGGGATACCATATTGCTCAGACCCATCATGGTCTGTTTCATAAATCTGAGAGCATTTCAATTGGGTGCATAAATATTTAAAATTGAAATGTCCTCTTGTTGTGTTGTTCCTTTGACTGGTATAAAGGAACCAGTCTTTCTTAACTTTAGTTGCTTTAAATCCACTTGTACCTGAAAATAAGATTACAAGGCCTCCTTTCTTCTGATTTCCATTTGCTTGAAATATTGTTTTCCATCCATTAACCCTGATTCTTGGTTTTCCCTTCAAGGCTAGGTGTGTCTCCTGGAGACAACATATGGATGGCCTATGCTTTTTTATCCAATCAGTCAGCCTATGCCTCTTCAGTCATGAATTCAGTCCATTGACATTTACTGAAATAATTGATAAATGTTCTCTTATTTTATGAATTATTGTTATGTAGTTTTATCATTTGTGCCTCTGGAAGCTAAATTTTGACCTTCAGCTTCTGGGTATTTACTTTGCAGGTGATCCATCATGGTGCTCAGTGCTGAGAATAGGTCTAAGTATTTCCTGTAGAGCTGGTCTCATGATGAATTTCTTCAGTGTTTGTATATCCACAAAAGATTTGATTTCACCATTAGTTTTCAATCTTAGTTTAATAGGATATAGAATTCTGGGTCAGAAGTTAGTTTAAGAATGTTGAAAGTGGAAGACCATGCTCTTCTGGCTTTGAAAGTTTCAGTTGAAAAGTCTGTTGTCATCCTAATGGCTGTGATTCTGTAGGTCAGTTGCTGTTCACTGTTGGTTGCTTGAAAAATTTTTTCCTTCATTTTTACTTTGGACAGGTTCATTACAATGTATCTTGGAGAGGCTCTGTTTGAGTTGAGTTGACCTGAAGTTCAATATTCATCTGAAAAGAGTGTGTCAGACACTTACATTTATGATGGTCTCCAGTAGGGCTTCCATTCATTTGGGACAATCTTTTTGTCCTTCAGGAATCCCTATTATTCATAAGTTTGAACACTTCACGGAGTCTCATAGTTCTCTAAGCACCTGTTCTTCTTTCTCTCTCTTCTTTTCTGCCTCTTTAACTACTTGGGTCAACTTGAAAACTTTATCCTCTAGCTCTGAGGTTCTTTCTTCTTCATGATCTAACCCACGTTTGATACTTTCTACTGTATTCCACAATTGTCTCCTTCATTTCCTTAAGCTCCATCATATTCTTTCCCTATTTTTCATATCACTTGTCCAACTTTTTGTTCTGCCCTTCCATCTTCTCACCCATTCCTTTTATTGTCTTTATCACCCATATTTTAAATTCCCTTTCTGTCAAGTCCATTAATTCTTTATAAGTGGGGTCTTCTGCAGTAGCTGCCTCATGGTCCCTTGGGGGAGTTTCTCTGTTTTGGTTTCTCATGTTGCTTGAATTTTTCTGTTGGTTCCTACTCATGTGTTTTTTCTTCTTGTTCACCTCCTTGACCTCCTTTTTCCTTCTTACTGCCTCCTTTGTTTCAAGCCAAAGTCCTTGCTGTTGATGACAGCATGTTGTAATATGTCACCAGCACACTAGGTGGTGCTGATTTTTTTTTTTTTTTAGAGACAGAGAGCAGAGCCAGCAACCTTTATGGTCCTTAATCCAACCTTAGTTACCTTCGGTAATCACTTGATTGTTTCCTCAGCATTCATACTATGTGGTGTTGGGGTCTTAAAGCTCTTAAGAATGCTTCAGGAGCAGGTGTCACAGTGTCCCCTCACACCAGTTCCCATGGGGTATGGGAGTCCTTTAGCCTGTTCAAAGAGTGGAGGTCTGATCCTGGCAGAAGGAATTAAGATGGCCATACTTTAGGTCCCTGATAAGACCTCATAATGGCAACCCCCTGGCCACCAAAACCTTTTCAGTATGGCTGCCTTACCAGGCACCACACCTTTGACAAATCCACTTCAACCAGCATTTGAATCTGGTTGCTGCACACTGTTTAAATCCATTAAATCCACTCTTCCAAGTTTTCCATTCAATGAACAGCTTCTCCCAACTATTGAAAATTCCAGAAAGGCTTCCTCCCATCCCAGACCTCTGTGGAGTGGGTAGCTGATCCCAGACAGTAGCAATCACTTGCCTAATTCATCAGCTTTCCACCATTCAGGATCATATGCTGTATCTCACTCACCACCTTCTTGCTGTGCTCTGTGATCTATGACTCTGGATAAGGTCCCTGCACTAGGCAATGCTGGGTTCTCTCTTTATCCCTAGTCTTTCTAGGAGAGCTCAGCTGAATGATCCTTCTGGTCCACCATCTTGATCCATCCTCTGAATTTCTGCTTTTTCTATATTTCATTTTATTTAAACCCCCCTTGTTTTCTCTTTGGAAGGTTTGAGACAGTGAAAGAGAATTGAATATCCATACTAGCAAATATTCATGAGCTATCACAGGTGGGTAAGTAAAGATTGTAGTAATTACATTACAAGTCTGACTTTTATACTTTGAGGTCATGGGGAATCTGTTCAACAAACAAGGAAGCCCTTTAGTTAACACCTCAAAATGCATGGGATACCCTGGTTTCCAATGAGAGCTGCTGTGTAACTATGCATGAAAAAGTCATCTGCACATACTATGTCAATGGAAATTTAAGAAGGAGAATTGAAGAGAAGTGGTATGGGTGGTAAGACTTTTAATCGAGGTCTTGTGATTTTCATAATTGTCACACCATTTCAGTTAGGCCAAAGGCCCTGTATATATCCATCTTTCTCATCTGTTGTTGGTTACAAACAGAGAAAAAAGCCCTGAATAAAGTAACCAATATTCATTGAATATTTATTATGTGTCAAACACAGTTCCAGACTTCTTACTTAAAATACCATCTTAAATTTTTATAACCAAACACTTTGAGTTGTTTTAGCCCCAAATTATTAATGTGAAAAGAAAAAAATTGCTAAGTATCAAACAACTAGTAGACAACAGAGCTAAAATCTGAACCCAGGTCTGTGTAATTCTAAAGTCCATGCCTGTCTTTTCATTTAATGAATG
>CAUYQV010165712.1:0-18000 GCA_963574575.1 Galagoides demidoff | reverse complement strand
GGCATCACAGCTCATAGCAACCTCCAACTCCTGGGCTCAAGCGAGTCTCCTGCCTCCGCCTCCCAAGTAGCTGGGACCACAGGTGCCCGCCACAACGCCCAGCCATTTTTTGGTTGCAGCCATCGTTGTTGTTTGGCGGGTCCGGGCTGGGGATTTGAACCCGCCACCTTAGGTGTATGTGGCTGGCGCCTTAGCCGATTGAGCCACAGGTGCCAAGCCCAAACATTTGTTAAGTGTTTATATGCCAGAAAGTGTTTTGAGTGCTAGTGACATAACAACAACAAAACTGGATAGAAAATTCTTGCCCTTATGTGGCTTATATTTTGTAGGGGAGCTGGATAGTAAGCAAAGTAACTAAGTAAGCATCATAGTGTGTTAGTGATAAGTGCCCTGGAGAAGAGGGTGGAAGTAGGTGAGGAGGCGTCTGGGAAGGTGGCAATGGGGAGATTGCAATTCTGGAAGCCCTGACCAGACCTGGAAGCTCTGAGGGAGGAAGAGAAAGAATTTCAGACAGAAGGAATCACTAGGGCCATGACTCTGGGATAGGAGCATTCCCAAGATGTTCACAGAATAGCAAGGAGTCTGGGTGGCAGGAGCAGAAGCAAAGGGAAAGTAGGAGGAGAGGAAGAAAGGGGAGAGATTGTGCTCTGAATCAAGATCTGGTATATATTCTGAAAGGGTCACTCCAGCTGCCATGTTGATACTGTTTGGAGGCAAAGGTTGGTGGTGCAGGGAGCCCAGTGAGGAGGCTTTTTGTGTGCTAATCCAAAGGAGCCCGGTGGTGGCAGTAGAGATAAGAGGTAGTAGGATTCAGAATGTATTTGAAGATAGAATCAATGGGACTGGCTAATGGATTAAATGCAGTGTGTGAAAGAGGAAAGGTGTCAACAGTGGCCTTGGGGCATTTGTCCCAGCAACTGAAAAATGTTCTGAGCAACCCCCACAAGCAAGACATACAAAAGTGAGATGGAGAAGTCCATTAAGTTTGAGATAGCCAAATGGAGATGAGTGGGGAGGCCTGGCTGGGGAGTGATCAGCATGTGCGACTGGGTGGATTAGTCCTGTGGGAGGAAGGAAGTGGAGAGAGGCCAAGTACTGGGCCAGGGCAGCACTGATGGGAAGAGGTCTGTGAAGAGGTCTGGGATTGAGGAGTAAAGGCACTTAGCAAGAGGGAAGGAGGAGAACCTGAGTGCAGAGGCCTGGGAGCCCAGTGAAGAGTCATGGTCAGATAAGGACTGAAAATGGACAGTCTGCAGATGGTTGGTGACAGATAAACTTCACTAAAGATGGGGGTGGAAGCTTGAGTAAGAAATCAGTGGTTTCCATATCGTTAGAGGTTTTTACAGACTCAGAGCAGCAGACTCATGCATCCACAGTTCAACTCTTCTCCTGGCACCATTTTGAGATCTTGTTATGGCATTATCACATAGCACTTGACAGGACTGATGGGGGAGGGATAGAAGTGCAACTGCCGGGATGACTGTCAGTATAGTACCTGCTGGCCCCTGTTTTAGGCCCCAGCAGCAGCAGCAGCCATAGCCTTCCTAGCTAGTGTTTCACTTCTTGATACTCAAGGAAACTCTGGGCATGGGCATGGGAGGCCTTTGAATGGCCCAGAGTTAGTGGGAAGCAAGTATCACCCCAAATCCTGTCCAGATGAAACCATTTTGAGAGTGGAGGGAAAATCAGTGGGGACTGGAGCCTTTCCTATGAATTAAGTTGGTCCAGAGTAGCAGCGATTTCCTTTCTCCCTTCCCTTAGCAGTCCATATTTTGAGAGCTGGGGGAAAGGGTAGTGTTTGAGTAGAAACCTCTTTTTCTTGTTCCTTTGTTATGCCATGCATGTGACAGAATTAGGAACTGTCAAGCCCTTTTTAGGTGACAGTCTCATTAAATTGTCTTGTGGATTTTTAAAAAACTCTCATCTTACTGACTATATTCAGCTAAAACTTAAGAATTATTGTTTTTTCTTTCTGGTTTATAACTTTCCCATATTGACAGCCTGTTCTGTCCAGGTTAGAACCAAGGATCTTTTTAATGCCTCTTGTGTTTTCCTTAAATGATGTCAAAAATTATGAGAAAATAACAACAATTAGATTGTATCTAAATTAAATCTCTCTACCAAGCTGAAGTTCTGTTAGGCAGCACTTTGAACATTGCCTACATTAATCATGTATCTAGATTTCTGGGGTCTTCCTTTAAAACGTAAATTGTCTCCCAAATCATTCCTGGTAATGTTTAACTCTGACATTTTTGTGTAATTATTTGACAGAATATGTGGATTTTATACTTTTAGGACAGTTTTAGAAGACGACAGAAAGAAAAAAGAAAGAGAATGAAGGTGAGTTTTAATTAATTTCACGGATTTAGCAACAGCATGTTTATAGTTTGTGAAGGTGTTCATTGGAGTTGCTTTATTCCTTATCCAGTAGGAGTTGTTTAGGGACGTAAAATATCCACCTAGATGCCTTCTTGGAGAAAGAATACTGGTGTTGATTTTAAAGATTTTTCTAGCTCTGGAGTCTGTGGGGGTGGAGGTTAGTGGGTAGGAGGCAGGTGGCACTTAGCTATTTGAATTGTTTATAACAATTTAGTATCATTTTTGTAATAAAAAGACAACCCTTTGTATTCTCTTGAAAGTTAATTCTGTTTTATTTCTACATTTTTGTCAGGTTAATTTTCCTAGAACACAGCAACACTCCAAACTTTGTTGTTTCTCTGCTCTAAAATCACTGACACCGGCTGGGTGCGGTGGTTCATGCCTATAATCCTAGCACTCTGGGAGGCTGAGGTGGGTGGCTTGTCTGAGCTCTTGGGTTCAAGACCAGCCTGAGTCAGAGCGAGACCTCATCTCTAAAAATAGCCGGGCATTGTAAGTTTGAGGTTGCTGTGACCTATGACTCCACGGCACTCTACTAAGGGTGACATAGTGAGGCTGTGTCTCAAATAAAATAAAATCACTGACACCTTAATCCTCTCAGAATGCAGTTATATCTCAGTTTGGTGTTCAGTGCACTCTATTGATCTGATTGAATTCTAGCTATCCAACTTACCCCTGCTGCGTATAGTACCTAAAACACCACGTCACTCCTGACTCAGACTCAGACTGTTGCCTTCATTTGGTGCCTCCAAGTGGACCTCTGACTTGTGACTCACTCACATCTTACCTTTTCTGTGGAGCTGTTCTTGTTGGTTCATGGTTCTCTTAACTCTCTTGCTTCCCAGCAGTGACATGACATTTGTTTTCTTAATCCCATAATGCTTTATATTATTCTACTGTAAAGTTCTTGTTTTTATTGCTTTCCTACTGGATTTTCAAACTCATGGAGTTTTATTGTCATGTTTTATTAGTATTAAGCAATTCAGGAAGCAGTAGAAAAGTAGAGTTATTTTATTATTGCAGGTAGGTTTAATACCACTCAGATTGGGAGGGGTATATTTGATTTCTACTTCTATATTACTGTTTTTTCCTTCAGCTGGTATCTATCATTTAGCCAAGACTATCACTTATTACAGTTATAATCATATATCTAATTGGCAACAAAGAGTTAAATTCTAGCAAGATGAAGGGCAAATCCAAGTATTTCCTAGGTACAAGTCAAACTCGACTTTTTTACTTTATAGGATTATTTTTGTTTGCCTGAAATTGTGCCTTAAATTTGTTTTCTGAAATGGTAAACAAACAGTGGTTTAGCATAATGAGACTTGAATAGATTCCTCTATGCGTCAGAATGGTATATTATATATGTGGTTTTAGGACAAGGTTAGTAAGTATCACAGACTGTTGTTTACAGGGTATAAGTTACCATCAAATCAAACTGTTAACAACCTTGTATTGTTAGTAGAAACGCATTTATTTGGTCTTTTAGTGAGTTTAGTAGTTAAGTAATTAAAATTAGAACTCTATTTCATTGCCCTCTTTTTCCTGTCATCTAACTGTGTTGTGATTAATTTTAATTTATATATTCATTTCCATTTATGTTAGAGAGATCAACCAGCTTTCACTCCTAGTGGAATATTAACCCCTCATGCCTTGAGTTCAAGAAATTCACCAGGTTCTCAAGTAGCCAGTAATCCAAGACATGCAGCCTACGAAATGAGGATGCAGAATAATAATTGTGTAAGTGGCTTACTTCTATGCAGCACTGAATGTCGTGAATCTCAGGTGCCTCTTGTGGTTGTGTGTATATGAATTTTATCACTTAGCCTGGATTTGTTTTTGTATTATATATATTTTTTTCTGTTTCTTTGCCTGAAGATATTTTTAAGTTAGTTAAATCTATCTTTATCAGTATGAAAATACCTAAATGATGTGAAGGAAAAGCATGTGGGATAGTTGATACATGCAAATATAAAGATATAGCAAAGTGGCTGCAGTGGTTTTTAATGCAAATGAGCCACACTGCTGCCCTCTTCCCCAAAGAACAGAGTGGTGGATGGTGCTAGAAGTATGCTGGAGACATCCATGTGTCTCACAGCTGGGGCAAGAATAGGGCAGCTTTTGCTCTCTTATGTCTCCTTCCTTTCCAAAGATCAGGTAATGACATTTTGCAAAATAGTGTTCCCTCAGGCATAAACTCTCACTCTATAATCCGGACATGGAGTAGATCTGGAAAAATAAGATGCCCTCACAGTCTAGACTCTGGTGGTTCTCTACTCATGCATTCAGGAACACAGAGAAGGATCTGCCCTGGTTGTGTGGGTTTGCATTATGGTATCCCTTCTTATTTGAACTTTGGAACCTAAATTGCAGAAGCAAATCAACGTGCCCATCAAGGCTGTGCTCTGTGCACCAGCCTCCTGTTGTGTGGCAGCAGACCCTGAGCTCTCGGAGCACCTGGTGTGGCAGCAGCGGGTGTGAGGGGACAAACATGAGCTAACAGTAGAGGGAGGAAAGCTGTATACAAGGTTCCATATAAGATGTATACTTTTGCTATCACATACAGCAAAAGGAATTGTTAAGCTTGGACATTTATGTTTTATGATTCTAATAGTTTTCCTTATTACAGCCACCTCATATGTGGAATTCTGCTTTACTTGGAGACTGATTCAACGTTTATTCATATAAATCAACAAGCAGTTCTAGTACCTCAGATTTGGAATTTGAAAACTTGAGATTCTGCATCTTTGGTTCATTTGATTTTGGTTTTCTTGTCCCACCAAAAGAGTGGGATGTAGAGGGTCAGGGAAAGGGGTTTCAGTGAAAAAGCTGATGGCCGTCATTCAAGATTACAGTGAATGTTGTCCTCACAGAGTAGAACAGAGAGTGACTGTTATTGTCAGATGCTCTCTTGATGATAGAATGCTCCTTTCTTACTTTGGGGGAGGCAGGTAGGTTTAAACTCTGTCAGTTGTGGTTGCCTTAGGAGGGTCCAGTACAATATGCAGGCTTTGTAGATCCACAGGACTAGACTGTTGATCAGTAAAATTTGCTATGGGAGTAGGAATAGGGAGATTGGTGATTGGGTTGCTTATTTGATCCTACTCTAATCCTTAACTTAATTCTAAATTTAGAATTAGAGTCTGTGTACTGGGATTTTCACATAGAATGTTCTGAACAGAGGGAAATCGTGAGGCCACATTATCAGTTTGTTTGAAGGGGACTGTTACTTTCTCTGGGGACATCAGTCTCCAACACTTGTCTACTGATGTCAACATGATTAATGTTTTATTAAATAGCTTCTGTTTCCTCGTATATGTAGCTTTACATTCTGTATTCTAAAATACGGCTTTATTATGTCTGAGGCCATCTTCAGTTTAACCGAATTTTATTGTAAACAGCTTTTAAAAAGAAATTTGTTTGAATGCGTTTATGTGAATCTAGTATATTGAGAAGAAAGTACCTTTGTTGGTAGAGGCAGAGTAACTACATTAAACAACATAAAACATTAAATGGTGAATGGCTTTTTTTTTCCCCTGTAAGTATTATTTTTGCCTCCTAAAGATCGAGTTTATGTCTTGTTAGCCAAGAATCAATTTGGGAAAGTTTGCCTTTTATACAGCTTCTCTGTATGCAGACAGTAGGAATATCACCTTTGTAATTTTTAAATCCAAATGTATTAGAAGAGGGTTGAAAAAAAACAATAGTGACAACTTACTGAAAGGTTAACCACCATATTCCAGGCAGGCAGCATGCCAGTAGCCTTCCTTGTTCCAACAATTTTTTTCCATAACATATAAGGAAGTAGAACATTATTATCCCTATTTTAATATTAGGCTTGCAGATGTTATTGCCCAAGGCCACACATCCAGTAAAGGCTGAATTTAGTATTTCAGCTCATACCTGTCTGTCTAACAAAGTACCTGCATCGTGTTTCCAGTACAGTAGTGCTACTAATGTTAATTGTTTTGAGTTTAAGCTTGGGAAGTTTGATACTATATTAATCTTGTTGCAGAGTGTGTGGAATGGTACAAGATCAGTCTGTGTGCTTTCTAAATATATTTACCATTGTCTACTTAGTCGCTTTTAAAAAATGTGTAACTATGAAGCATGATTGGTAATGGTGGTTGTATGTACTTTCTTAAGTTAAATGAATAATGAAATCCTTCTTTTGTAATGTCATAATTGTCTGCAGAGTCCTTCAATATCTCCTAATACAAGTTTCACATCTGATGGTTCCCCATCTCCAGTAGGAGGAATTAAGCGAAAAGCAGAAGACAGTGATAGTGAACCTGAGCCAGAAGATAACGTCAGGTGAATCCATTTTTTGGTCGCACTTTGTTAGCAAATTGTTGAAATAGATGCTGTCTAATTAATGCTATTTAGCTTAGAGCAGCAGTGCCTTCAGATGCTTGCCTGTTATCTTTTTATCCACCAGTAATTAACATGGAGGGTTAGAATAGCCAGTAAATTCCAGTGAGATGTGTAAGCTGTAGCTATTAAACCGAAGTATCTAGATTAGTATGCGTGCAGGTTTTCGTCTTCCAAGCCACTTTTTCTTCTGAGACCAGGCACTAGATCCGCCAGACAGGAGGTGTTTAGGTCTCATTGTGTGATCTGAATGTTACTGTTTGGAGATTTAATTTTCAAGCTGCTTAACCTACAAAGTTCAGTTACGCTTCAGCACTTTAAATAGTTTTCTTTAACCTTCTCAACTGAAAATACTCTTCCTCAAAATGAAATATCAAAAAATCATTCTGTTAAGAGATAATACATATATATTTTAAAAATTACCAATATGGATATGCACAGTTGTGTTTCATGACAGGAGCTTCCCTTTTGCTGTATACTCAGAATTTACAATAGGAAACTTTGATTATTTAATTGATCTGAAGTTTGAGATCAGTAAGTAAAAAGATTAATGGCTTCTCATATGATTAAGTCCAGATTTCAACCCTGGGCTCTGAGTACAAAGAGCAACAATCTCAACAGTTGGACCTTGTTAAGGATTTAGGAAAATGATCTGTTTCAGATCATTGAAACAAGACAGTGGTTGCCTACAGCTTATGCTTCCTAATTTATAGGACATGGAGTATGTGGTTTGTGTTTAAGATTGGAAATTTCACTATATAGCTATTACTATCAATACTAGTTTTAAAGAGTTTAAAGGGTAACTTGATTTTTGTATTTTAATATTGAATCCTTGTGCTGAAGATAATCACAGGCAGAAATGCTTCTACCAAGAAATGCTTAGGGCTCTTAGCATTTATTTCATTATTTTCTGTGATGTGGTAATACTCTACCTTATAGATGCAGGATCCTTCTCCTAATTATTGTTCTCTGAATGTGTGTGTGTGTGTATGTAGGGGTTAAAATTGGTATGTGTATTCTGAAACTGCAGTTATTTGTGAGATCTGGCACAGGAGGAAAAAAGCCCTCAATGGAGAATCATCTTGATGTTCTTTTTTCTTTCTTTTTCTTTCTTTTTTTTTTTTAAAGAGGCAAGAGTCTCATTTTGTTGTCCTCACTAGAGTGCCTTGGCATCACACAGCTCATAGCAACCTCCAGCTCTTGGGCTTAAATGATTCTCTTGCCTTAGCCCTCCCAAGTAGCTGGGACTACAGGCGCCCGCAACAACACCCGGCCATTGTTTTGTTGCAGTTTTCATTGTTGTTTAGCTGGCCTGGGCTGGGTTTGGACCTGCTAGTTTTGGTGTATGTGGCTGGTGCTGTAGTAGCCACTGTGCTACAGGTACTAAGCCTTAAGTTACTCTTTTTAAAACCTCTTTCACATGTTAAAAAAACTAACCGGTGGAAGTATTTTTTTAAGGAATTTATTTGAGTTTCTTTGTACATGTGCAGTTAAAATATTTTAACAAACTGAGTGACTTGAACTGTATGAAATATCTTTAGTGTTTGAATCTTAATATAGTTTTAGAATTGTTGTACAATAAAAAAGTAATATTAAAATATGAACAAGTTTATTTATTTATTTTAGTAATTTTTTTATAAATGTTTTATAATGGCCTTACCAAAATCAGTGCTTGGGTTTTTGATGTTTTATGTCTTCCAGTTGATAAGTTCTATGAAAGTAGACTTTTAGAAATAATTAAATGAATCTTTGTTAGTATTACTACTTAACTCATTCATATTTCCTCTGAATATTAAACATAAGTTGATTTGGGATGTAATTTAATAGACAGTAGTCTGTTACTAAAAGTGTATCAACATAAACTCGCTTTGCCTGGTTTTTAGGTTGTGGGAAGCTGGTTGGAAGCAGAGGTACTACAAGAACAAATTCGATGTTGATGCAGCTGATGAGAAATTCCGTCGTAAAGTTGTACAGTCTTACGTTGAAGGACTTTGCTGGGTTCTTCGATATTACTACCAGGTACAAAAGAGAATATTTTTGTGTACTTGGCAGGTGACCTTTTTAGAAAGATAGCAATTTCTATAATGTGTATTATTGATACTGAGATAAAACCCAGACTAATTTTTAAGCTTCCTATTCAGAAATTTATAATAATAATATTTGTTCATAAAGATTTTGAAGTTCCTTGGATATTAATGTGTAAACAAAGCTGTGTTTATTGTTGAAGGGTTTCAGCGTCAAATAGTATAGTTGACTGTACTTTGTCTTTAAGATGATTAAAGCTAAGTGTTTTTTAGTTGGAATTTAAAAATAATTAGGTAATTAATTGACATTCACTAAATGCTGAACAAAGGATAAAGACCAGAAAATACCAATATGAATTAGAACAGTGCTATCTTCTATAACATAGTGATGTTATATAAAGTTTTTTAAAATTTACGTTTAAGATTATGGATACATAATAGTTGTTTATAGGGTACATGTCATGTTTTGATAAAGGCATACAGTGTGAATTAATTAAATTGGAGTAGCTGGGGTATGTATCACCTCAGACATCTAACATTTCTTTGTATAGGAATATTCCACCATTTCTACTCTCCTAGTTTTGTTCCGGTATACCTGAACTTACTGTTGATTATGGTCACTTTGTTGTGCTGTCAAATACTGTTCATTCTGCCTATCTTACTATATTTTTATATCCATTAAGCATCCCCACTTTCTCCCTGCGTTCATGCTACCCTTCTCAACCTTGTTCTGTTCTCTTTCTTCCTGAGATGATTTGTTTTTAATTTTAAAATTGGAGTAATCTATTACTTGTACTTCTTGGTAATCTAGATGTCAGATTGTTGTGAGAGTAGGTAGATTTGGGGACTGTAATGTTGACATTTAACATCCAATTTTATGCTCAGGGAGCAAAGCAATTTAAGTTGGGTGGGACCTGGGAAAGGTAGAGTTTGTCCAAAGTAACTATAAAATGTTCTATTTGCATATTACTCCTACTATCAAGATTTTAATTCATGAGGCATAGAGTTAGAACACAAATCTGACATCTCTTTTCTGAGTATAACTTCCTTTTGTTTTCCTTTTAGTATGTTTACTCAAGTTTTTTTATAGGCAAGAGAATATTATATGAAATTATAATAGTAAATTGTAAAATGAAACTTCGCAGTTTTACTCTAAACCACTGTTTTAGTGATGTCATTAACTACCTACATCAGTGGTTCTCAACCTTCCTTATGTTACAACCCTTTAATACAGTTCCTGTGGGTCATGACCCACAGGTTGAGAACTGCTGACCTACATGCTCAGTAAATATTAGCTGCCACTGCTATTGGTTTTATTTGATGCTGGCAGTTTTAGAGTTGGAAAGAACTGTCAGCAAATGTATTTTAAGAATAAAATCTTCACCAGATTGTGTTTGTGGACATAAATTTTGGAATTAACTACTAACTATTAAAGATGCTTTGCAGTATTTTTTAAAGCCAAGAAGCCATTTTTGATATGAAATAGAAAGTTCAGATTTAATCAAAATAACTTTAATACTTATGGAGAAAAATGAGCATATGGAATATACACCAGAGATCTCGTGTTTTGTAAATGTTAATAGCACATTATAGGTTAATTGTCGTAATTTTTGCTTTGTTTATTGTGACCATCATTGACATGGTTTCCTTTTTTTTTTTTTGAACAATGATGATTCCAGGGCTGTGCTTCCTGGAAGTGGTATTATCCCTTCCATTATGCACCATTTGCTTCAGACTTTGAAGGTATTGCAGACATGCCATCTGATTTTGAGAAGGGCACAAAACCGGTAAGCTTGAGTATTTAAAGCCGTGAAATTTATAGAATTTTGGATTAGATAATTTTAGGCCTTTAACTTTTTTTCTTTCTTGCAGTTTAAGCCGCTGGAACAGCTTATGGGAGTTTTTCCAGCTGCAAGTGGTAACTTTCTACCTCCATCATGGCGGAAGCTTATGAGTGATCCTGTGAGTCTCTGGTTATTTTGAGTGTGTGGGTACTTGAATTTTTGTCACATATTTTATTAATTTTATTCACATCTGCTTTTGCATTTCATATTTAAAATAGTGAAGTACAGTAACAAAACATTCGAGTTCTATATGTATTTTTCACTATCTTTTCTCCCCTGGTTTCTTTGATCAGCAGTACTGTACCCCGAAACTAATTTGTTCTCAACCTTGCTGTGAGTCTTTATTTTTATTCCTTCTAGCCCTATTTGGTGGCTACCAGATCTCACTCAAAATCACTTATAAACTTGTTTTGTGTGTTAGCTAGAAAGAATGAGACCCAGCAGGAAGTCAATTGTTAGAGTAAATGAACGCTGCCTGATAGATCCACAGTTGTCAGTTCTAACTATAGTAATCCCTTTTCTTTTCATCTTTTAAAATAAAATTGTTAATTTTGTTTTATTAGATTTGGGATTAATGATATCATATCCTAATAACACTTTTTAAAAGGAATTACTTTGTTTCCTCATAAAACTTGAATGAAAGTCATATCACAGAGACATGTGACTTCTGTTTTGAATCTCTACTTTTCTCCATGATACAGGATTCTAGTATAATTGACTTCTATCCTGAAGATTTTGCTATTGATTTGAATGGGAAGAAATATGCATGGCAAGGTAAAATTTGATATTATTCCTCTTGGTAAAACTGTGAACAAACATGATTTATGGGATGAAAGAAGAATTCTGTAAACAATGAATATTTTAAGAATTTTATGTGAGACAGCAGGGAGGAGGAAGAGAAAAAAAGAATTGTATGTGAAAATTCACATTTCTATTTATCCATCCAACCTGGGATTAGCAGTGATTAATAGTAGTTTTAATAGTAACATTCTGATAAACAATAAAATGGGTTGAAATAGGTTGGTAATTATTAATATGTCTTTCGTCTCTACTGTGGTTAAGGAACTTGTTCCATTCCGGCAGTAGCTCCTCAGCACCTTCCCAGGTTACTGAGAGATCCAGGTTGCTGATAGTGTTCTTATGGGGATTCACTCATGCTCCATAGAAACTTTTTTTTTTTTTTTTTTTTGGAGACAGAGCCTCAAGCTATCCCCCTGGGTAGAGTGCCATGGCATCACACACAGCTCATAGCAACCTCCAACTCCTGGGCTTAAGCGAGTCTCCTGCCTCTGCCTCCCAAGTAACTGGGACCACAGGCGCCCGCCACAACGCCCGGCCATTTCTTGGTTGCAGCCATCATTGTTGTTTGGCGGGCCCAGGCTGGGGATTCGAACCTGCCACTTTAGGTGTACGTGGCTGGCGCCTTAGCCGATTGAGCCACAGGCGCCGAGCCCATAGAAACTTTTTTTTTGAAGTGTTTGGCTGGGGCTGGTGCCTTCCTCCTTGAGCCAGAGGCGCCGCCCTCCATAGAAACTTTAGAAAAATATATTAGAAATTGTTATTTAGTTGGCATTGATCATTACCTATTATTTTTTATCCCTCTAGTAACAAATTTTATAGGAAAGCACTATAAATTAAAATTTAATCTAAAATGCTAGTTACCACTCAAACAATACATGATGGTAATTAAATGTAAAATACAAGAAGGAATCCCTCTCTCACAGTAACCCACTGGTGTCTCACCAAACACCGCTTGGGGCAAATCATTTTAACCTTTTCTTTCAGCATACACTTTTGTAGGATAATGATCAAGTTTGGTAAAATCATATTTTCACTTTTTTCTTGATTATTCCCTGTGATTGGAATGACCAATAAATATAAGGACTCAAAGAGAATCTTGAGACAGTGGGGCCTAAATAATAATAATTAACAAATCAGTTGGGGGTAATATAAGTGCAGTGTACTCTGTGGTTATATGTTGTATGTAAATTGATTGGAGATGTGGGTTGTTTTTGAAGGCACTTTGTGAAGAATATTTTGATAAAAGTAGAGAGAAAGCATAGGAAAATGGAGGATGGTAAAATAAGAATACTAAATAAATTATTTAATAAGGAAATTAGGTGAGTGTCAATTTTTCCCATTCTATGGGTTATCTTTTCATGCTGTGATAATGTCTGTTAATGGACAAGAGTTTCTAATTTTCATGAAGACCAGTGGTTTTGTTGTTTTTTACTTTTTTTTTGTTGTTACTACTGTTACATGTGCCTTTGGTGTCATATGCAGGAAATCATTGCCAAATCCAATGTCATGAATCTTTCCCCTATGTTTTCTTGTAAAAGTTTTATAGTTTTAGCTCTTACACTTAGATCTGTAATCTACTTTGAGTTAATTTTTTTATGTGGTGCAGAGTATGGATCCAACTTCATTCTTTTGCATGTGGAAAGCCAGTGTTCTTAGCACCATTTGTTGAAAAGACCATCCTTTCTCTATTGAATAGTTTGAAAATGAATTGAGCATGTATATATTTTATAAGGGTTTATTTCTGGGCTCTCTGTTCCATTGGTTGTACTTACAGCAGCTTTGTAGTAAAGTTCAAAATCAGAAGTGTGAGTCTTCCAACTTTATTCTTACGATTGTTTTGGCTATTTGGGATCCCTTAGATTCCATATGAATTTTAGGATAAATTCGAACTTTGACCCTTAATAGTTTATATAACATTTTATATCAATATTTTTCTTACAAGGTTCAGTAGCAACATAACTTTTTTTGAGGTGAAATTTAGTACAATTAGGAAATACAGTTATTTCCCTATATATGTTTTTAAAATTTAGCAAAAATAATTATAATACTTAGTTCTTTCTTTCTTTGAGTACATCTTAGATAGAAGATAAACTGTATCTGGGTACTTTCCTAACATTTTGAACATGTGTTAATATACTTACCAACATTACGTATACTTTAATAGCTAAGGCTTTTGTAAAATTTGCTTAGTACTATATAGCTATGTAGCATAGTAGTTTCAGTTGCTATATTGTTTGTATTTGAACAGATAGTTTAAATAATTTGATTAAAGTCACATAGTGGCAGCCAAGATCTGAACCCAGACAGTCTGATTCTAGGACTCATTTGAAATGCTTTGAGTATTACCACTGCTTTGAGCTACCTCTGGGTGGTTGAGAGGATTAAATGCGATAATACACCTAGCATAGGAAGTGCTCAGAAAACAGTAGCTGCTTTTCTCATTTTTGCTGTCAGCTCACTCTCCAGAACTGTCATGTTTGGATAGAGGACCTTTCTTTCTGCCCTGGCCAGAAAGGGCTAATTTTATTGCTTACTAAATTTATTGCTGTCAGTAGCATGGCAGGTTTCTTACTGATTGGATTTAGCTTCTGGAGTTGATACTGTAGGAAAAGTCTTTTGTAGGTTATTTTTAGATATATAGGACATAGAAAACAGAAGCTTAGGTAATGTCATAGTTTCTCATTGGTGCATTTCTCTTAAGTATGTGAGGTTTTATTTAGTCACACACTGGTTATGCACTAGGTTTTTTTTTTTTTTAAGAGACAGTCTCACTCTGTATAGTGTTGTGGAGTCACAGCTCACAGCAACCTCTAGCTCTTGGGCTTAGGCAATTCTCTTGCTTTAGCCTCCTGGATAGCTGGGACTATAGGCTTCTGCCACAACGCCCGGCTATTTTTTTTTTTTTTTTTTTTTTGAGACAGCCTCAAGCTGTTGCCCTGGGTAGAGTGCCATTGGGTCATAGCTCACAGCAACCTCCAACTCCTGGGCTTAAGCGATTCTCTTGCCTCAGCCTCCCAAGTAGCTGGGACTACAGGCACCCGCCACAACGCCAGGCTATATTTTTGGTCATAAGTGTCATTGTTGTTTGGCAGGCCCAGGTTGGATTTGAACCCTCCAGCTCTGGTGTATGTGGCTGGCGCCTTAGCCACTTGAGCTACAGGCGCCAAGCCGATGTGGCTATTTTTTGTTGCAGTTTGGCCAGGGCTGGGTTTGAACCCGCCATCCTTGGTATATGGGGCCAGTGCCCTATTCACTGAGCCACAGACGCTGCCCCAATGACATGTTTCTTTAAAATTATGCATGTGGGTCCAAGTAAAGCAATGCCCTTAATTCTAGCACATTCCAGAGGATCATTTTCAGCCCCAATTGAACAGCTTTTGTTCTGTCTCCTACTGTCAAGTTTATTTAAGCAAGTCTAAAGATTTTTTTGTTCATAAGTTAATTAGTAGACTTTAAGATATAAAAAGAATACTCTGGGGCGGCGCCTCTGGCTCAAAGGAGCAGGGTGCTACACGGCCCCATATACCAGAGGTGGTGGGTTCAAACCCAGCCCCAGCCAAAAAAAACTGCAAAAAAAATACTCTGCCATTTTTAGAGCTGGAATAGACCTATATAACTAAGTATTTTATTTGAATGTGCTCATTTTTCAAAAGAAATATATTTTACAAAATAGTAGGAAGATGACAGGACAAACTTGAGCTTTAAGGAGATAAACTGGCTTTCTTGAGGCCATCCTGGTAAGTGAGGCAAAAATATAGACTAATGTCTAGGTGGCCATTTCACTCATTTAAGAATTTATCAACACAGACTTAAGATTCAGAAGCTGTGATTTTTTTTCCATGTCAGCCATTTTAAGGATGCAAAATATGTAGAGTTTTTTCTTCTGCCACCATGTAGCACCTGAGTTTTGGTTAGTGGAGATAACAGGGGTTAGTTACAAAACGTTTTTGTATCAGCAAGGCTGTCCTCCTAGAAGTGTTATGTGGACTGAGGCTGAGTTGGGCTTGGTGATCCTGACGGTGGAGTGGTTGGTGTGTGTTCGTTTCCCCCCAGGTGTTGCTCTGCTGCCCTTTGTGGATGAGCGCAGGCTGCGAGCTGCCCTAGAAGAGGTGTACCCAGACCTCACTCCAGAAGAGAGTAAGAATTACATTTCCACTTGTCCACCACTAAGTCTGTATAACAGAGACTTGAATTTCTGCATAAAGTTAGACTTTTTATTTTCCATTTGTCAATTTCCCATAAAGGGGGACATAAATCATTGAGTTTACTTTGTATAACAAATGCTAACTTTGCTTCTTTCTTTAAATCGAGTAGTACTTGAATCAAATGTTTGTTAAATTTTTAACAAACAAACTTTTAAGAAAGCAGCAAGCACTTCATGAATATCCTTTGACTTTTTGATTCTTACATGATATGCACACAGAGAAGTATTTTTGCCTGTCGAGAAGCTAATCATTTCCTCCATCTGCCTTCTCCCCAACTTTGCTACCAGTTTGCTTGAAAGGGTATGGTGAAACAAACACATTTGCCCTTAGAGTGGTAACTTGAAATGGTATTTTGCATAAAAGTGGAATTTTGTAATTAATACCCACAGTAAGAAGTGTTCCAGTTAGGACATTTCAAAGTTGGGCTTCATTAAACACTTTTTTAATGCCAGTACAGTAAGTCTGTAGAAACAGTTTCTTTATCATTATTGTCATCAGAGGATACAATTTCTGTTTTCCCAGGAAAGTAACCTTGCCCTTATAATATATGCAGGTATCTTAGAGTGATTTTTTTTCCTTATCATGATTAAACAAAGTAATTTTTTCCTTCCATCGATACATATCATACATTTAGATCTATCACTTTTTAAAATTAAGAAAAAAACATGCTGTAGATTGATGTGTAATAGTTATATGTATTTGGGGGGATAGATGATATTTTAATATCTGTATACAATGTATAGTGATCAAATTAAGGTAATTGGGATATCCACCACTTGATTTTTCTTCATGTTGGTAACATTATAATTCTTCTAGCTATTATGAAATATGCAGTAAATTATCATTATCTCTACTTTGCTATCAAATACTAAAACTTACTCCCTTTGTCTAATTTTATCACTTTTAATTTTTTGGTAAATTCCATAAGTTTTAAAAACTTAAACGCTTTCCCTTGTTTTACTTTCATAAAAATTGATTGCTCATATAATATTTTAATGTAATAGGTCTTATTCTTTTTTTATTTCCCCCTAGCCAAAAGAAACAGCCTGGGTGGTGATGTTCTATTCGTTGGGAAACGTCACCCACTCCACGACTTCATTGTAGAGCTGTACCAAACAGGTTCCACAGAGGTATGGAACTCAGTGTGGTTAATTAGGAATGCATGCTTTTTTACATTTTGATTAAATATACATAATTTAAGATTTACTGTTGTAACAATTTTTAAGTGTCATTCATCATATTCATAATGTTGTGGAATCATCACTGTTATCCATTTCCAGAATGAGTTCATCTTTCCAAACAGAAATTCTGTTGCTGTTTAAACAGCATGCTTTAAACAGTGTAAGCAGTCTCTCCTCATTCTGCTCTCCCCTTGGCCTCTGGTGCTTTCTCTTTTACTTTCTGTTTATGAGTTTGCCTATTTTTGGTACTTCATGTAAGAGGAATCATGCAATACTTGTCACCAATAATGTCTTCAAGGTTCTCCCACATTGCAGCATGTATCAGAATGTCCTTCCTTTTTAAGACTGAATAATACTCCACTTGTATGTATATATTGTCTTTTTTTAGATCTGCTGATGGGAATTTGGGTTCTGTCTAATGCTACTGTGAACACTGGTGTAAAATTATCTCCTTAAGTCCCCATTTTCTATTTTTTTTTTTTTTTTTTGGTATATAATCAGGAATGCATTTTTTTACAGCCAGTGGATGTACCACCTGAACTCTGTCATGGGATTCAAGGAAAGTTTTCTTTGGATGAAGAAGCCATTCTTCCAGATCAGTGAGTGTGTATTATATATAATTGAGACAACTAGAAGGAAGTTTAGTCAGCATTTTTCCCTTGTCTAAATGTTTATTTTTTAGTAATAGTAAGACAATTATATTTAAAACAAAACCAAACCCTGATGACTTAAAGAAAAAAAAAAGGCCTGGATGCTAAGTCCAGCTCTCCATATAGTAGTGGTGTTACTTGTGCTCTGGGTATCCTCAAAACCCTTTCAGAGCATCTGGGAGGTCAAAACTATTTTTATAACAATACTAAGATGTTATTTGTTTTTCTTACTCTGTTCCTTTCTTGCATATACAGTGGAATTTTCCAGAGGCTATTAGAGTTTAGTATCTCAAGAGATTGAGTCAGAAACAGAGAATAAAATCCAGTTATGAGATAGATAACAAGCCAGATAGCAATGGGGTGTATGTACACCATGGAATACTATGCAGCCATAGAAAAGATGGAGACTCCACATCTTTTATGTTTACCTGGATCGAGCTGGAACATGTTCTTAGTAAAGTATTTCAAGAATGGGGGAAAAAAGTATCCAACATACTCAGTACTACTATGAAATCAATATATAATCACCTACACATTCATACGAA
>CAUYQV010165707.1:0-29501 GCA_963574575.1 Galagoides demidoff | reverse complement strand
GGACCACAGGCGCCCGCCACAACACCCGGCCATTTTTTGGTTGCAGCCATCATTGTTGTTTGGCGGGCCCGGGCTGGGGATTCGAACCCGCCACCTTAGGTGTACGTGGCTGGTGCCTTAGCCGATTGAGCCACAGGCGCCAAGCCTCAAGCGATTCTCTTATCACGGCCTCCAAATTAGCTGGACTACAGGCACCCACCACAATGCCCAGCTATTTTTAGAGACGGGGTCTTGCTCTTGCTCAGGCTAGTCTTGAACCTGTGAGCTCAGGCAATCCACCCTCCTTAACCTCCCAGAGTGCTAGCATTACAAGCGTGAGCCACCACGCCTGGCCCATGATCCTACTTATTGAGGCAACTTGAACAAGTTTCTTTTCCTTGCCTCCAATAGCTCAGCTGAACAACCCCCTGAACTGGGTTTGCTTCTCACCAAATACTTCTCTCTAGGGTTGCCTGCTTCCCACTCTCAGCATCCCCTGATTTTATTGCATTCAGCCCTGCCCTAAAAAGCCAGGCCAGGGGATAAGTGGGGAAGATATCACACAGAGGGGCTGAAGTCTATATAACTTGAAGCCAGCAACAACACAGCAGCTTTCAGAGTCCAAGCAAGGAAGGTGGACATTCATTTTCCTAATGTTTCCTGAGTAATTGACAGGAAATGTTAAGTGACAGGGATCCTTCTGGGGGATGGTGAAGCCAGAGAAAATCTAGTCTTTCCCAGGCTCTCCCCTGGAGGCATTCCTCAGATGCTCTTTGACTTCCTGAGTTAAAAGAGATATGAAGTCTTGGCTCGGCGCCTGTGGCTCAATGGGCTAAGGCGCCAGCCACATACACCTAAGGTGGTGGGTTCGAATCCCCAGCCCGGGCCCACCAAACAACAATGATGGCTGCAACCAAAAAATGGCCAGGCGTTGTGGCGGGTGCCTGTGGTCCCAGATACTTGGGAGGCGGAGGCAGGAGACTCGCTTGAGCCCAGGAGTTGGAGGTTGCTATGAGCTGTGATGCCATGGCACTCTACCCAGGGGGATAGCTTGAGGCTCTGTCTCAAAAAAAAAAGAACAGTAGAAAGGATACAGATGAATGGACAAGTGAAGAGTTAGGGTAAGTTCTGAAAACATCCTGGGCCCAGAAGTCTCTGGCCCTGTGGAGTTTGGGTTCACCACTCTTCTGGCAAATGATGTGTTCACCAACACAGACGCTCCCTGAACCTTGTTGTTTAGTGTTTTTAATGGAGGCTTCATGAGTGATAAAATCACTGATAATCTCCAGCCTCCAGCCCCTCCCTACTCCACAGAAGTCGAGGAGTGAGGCTGGAAGTCCCATCCTTACAGATGGGCCTTGGTCTTTCTGAAGATCACCTCCCATCCTGAAACTACATCATAACAGCATATAAAAGGATACTCTTAGCACTCTGGAGATTCCAAGGGTATCAGAAGCTCTTGAATTAGGAACCAGGGGATGAGACAAAATGTTACAACAAAAGATGTTCCTATTACCCATCACTCATAAAATTACATGACTTTTAGGAGCTTTGTACAAGAAACCAGGGTCAGAGACAAAATCTATCTTTTGTATTACGTCACAAGAATATTACATACAATTATATATAATAAGCTGCTTTTATATAAGAAGAAATTTAATTTCCATCATTATTTTAAGAAACCCACTTCTTCCAAGTGATAATATATGAAATATTTCTTAATACATGGTTAATCTCTTTTATGAAAAATATTTCTAACAACTCCTAGGAAGAATTTTGGGGTGAATGATGAAGAATTCTCAAACATGAATTGGACAGCTCAAATCAGATAGGTGCACTTATTGTTTAACATATGAACTACCGGTGGCGCCTGTAGCTCAAGAGGCTAAGGTGCCAGCCACATATACCAGAGCTGATGGGTTCCAGTCCACTGTAACAAAAAGTAGCCGGGCATTGTGGCAGATGCCTGTGGTCCCAGCTACCTGGGAGGCTGAGAATTGCTTAAGCCCAGGAGTTTGAGGTTTCTGTGAGCTGTGACACCACAGCACTCTACCCAGAGTGATAGCTGGAGGTTTTGTTCTCAAAAAAACAAAAACAAAAACATATGAACTACCTTGTACATAAAATTGCTGATTAGGAGAAAAAAATGAAATTAACACTGTAAGTAAAGTCATTCCTAATATTAAAAAAAGTACTTATAGCTAAGTAAACCTTACGTGCTGAGAATACATGAGATTATTCTAAATATTCTCTAGTTAAGAAGAGTAGTAAGAGCCAAACCACTTTATAGAATTAAAAAAAATTATACAATTCCCTAAATCACACTATGTTTATATTCCTTTAAAGAAACATATATATGATTATGTCCTTGGGTCTACAGTACCAAAACAAACTAATACAAGCTTCCATTTATAAATTGCATGCCATTTCCCCCTTCTTTAGGAGTCAAACTTTGATTTTTTTTCTGCATACTGACCCCAAATATTTTTAAATTAAAAAGTTATGTATTTTTCATCTTCACTAGCAGCTAGATGGGGGTCACAGGAAGAAGTTTGGGTTCACAAGGCAGAGGTCCTGTATGACGGGCAAGTGTGCTCTTCATGACTTTCTCCATCAGGGAAAGTCAGACTCCAGGGACAGTGGAGCAAAAAGTGGCAAGGATTTTGGTGTTGACTGACAACAGAGAGACCTTACCTGCTCTGGATTGCATTTCTCCATATTTACTTTCAGATGAGAAAGAAATACATCTGTATCATGTTTATATCACCGTTGGAGGTTTTCCTGTTATGTTCAGCCATGCCTAATCACAAATAATGCATCTATGTTGAACACTGTCAGAACTCAAGCACATGGTCAACAATATGACCTGTTTCTCAAGTTCCTCAGTTACCCAAAGTAGGAAAAGGACATTTAAGGAGCAATAAGGATGTGAATTTATCCTGATCTTACCGCTATGACTTTCTAAAATGTGCTGATAAAGGAGGATTTGCCTTGCATTTTTTCTTTTTTTAAGAACAAACACCCTCCCTAGTAGGCTGTGAAATAGAGAAAATTGTCATAATAATTCTGAGATATGCACACTATGCCCATGGGCATTGGCAGAACTTGAGTTTGCTAAAATTATTCTACAAAAGTCATTAGTAAATAAAAATGGCTTGCAATGCCTTTGGTTTCAGATCAAATGGAACCAAGACATAAAAGATATATATGTCCAACTCTGGGGAGAGGATCCAAAATTAGTATGAACCACCCTCCTCTTAAAACACATGGTGGGACACTAGGCTTCAAATGTGTAAGCTATTACCCCCAAAACAAACTATATGGTATCAAGCAAGACAGGAAGAAAATTTAGAGAAAAGAACTAACCTGCCCTCAGTCCATGCACACCCTTCTTTGTGGGAAGTATATTTAAAGCACCTTGAAAGGGAAACAGTAAGAAGGAAAGAAAACAGTAGACACTTACATATACCTATTCACCTAAAAGTATGACCAGTTTTAGACTGAGAATTTAAGTAGAACTATCTAGCCAGGTATGCAATACACAGTTTTAAATTGTAATTTTCACGTTCATAGTAAGTGAAGCTCGTTTAAAGGATTAAAAGATGAAAAAAATTAGAAGATTCACCAGGTATCCTATATACTAGACAAGAAAGCTGAATCCGAAGCAGAAAAGGCTATGGAATTTTCCCGAAATTTATTTTCTGTCACTAGATGACAAGATATTTGGTTTCCTGTTATTATTGTTTAGTTTTCTACCCTTTCTGTTCATGTAACAATTCTAGTTTCATCTTTATTTTTGAGACTGGTGGGGAAGGACAGTCAACCAAGTAGCAGCCTTAAATACAAAGCCAAACACTGCCAACAGAATGAAAAGAATGGTTTCAATTGTAGAGCAAGAAAGCCTGAGGGCAGAAAGTGAGGATAATAGGAAATGGGGGGGGGGGTTATAGTGGGAAAGACTGCAAGGAGAAATGAGGAGAAGCTCAATTATAGGTAGGTTAGAGGCAAACATTCTCCCACATAAAGAATACCCCTTTTAGAGGCGTGCTTGTCAGTTACAGTAATTTTGTGACATTACACTCCTTAAATGAAGCAATAATTTGACTGGAACATGCTGTGAGAGATTAACATACAGTGATTATAATCAACAAATTGCCATCCACTAACACTCACAAGACTATGTGAAGTACACTCTTATACAATCCCCTCCACCCCACCCCCATTTTCTGATAGGATCCTAGTTTTTATTTGAGGAAGATGTCAAAAGCATTTTAAAATCCAGACAGGAACATCTGATGATCTCATTTTCAATCTAACAGCTGTCTGGGTAAATGACACAAGATCTCTGAGACACAGAAGAGAAAAGGAAGACAAGAGGAGAAAGGAGATGGGGTAGGGGAAGGGGTAGAAGGTTTCAACCCCTGACATCCCCTTAAACAGTTTCAAGTAATTTCAGTTGCCAATGTTAGAGTCAAACTATCATTTTGCTACAATTACTAGGTTGTCAAACTCACTCTATTGTCTCCATGAACTTTGGTATTTCTTGCTTCTTTCAATTTGCTGCTCCAGAAATGCCTGACTTAGCACCACACACTTAAACAAGTTCCTGGAAATATAGCTGGACATTGGCACAATCACATTTGTTCCTGCTGAAGTATGATACCAAGTATGCTGATTGATCTAAAACTTACTGAGAAAACATGCTTATTTTAAAACTTTTAAGATTTGACAACAGAATTTTCCTTTTAAGAGAACAAAAATCCTAGTTAACACTAAACTAACCGAGAATCTATGTTGTAGAGGTTTTCCCAAAGTACTCTACAGAAAGAAAGAGACGTAGCCTTCATTCTTAAAAGGTACACGTACTAAGGGGGAGAGAGATTGTAAAGAGAATATTAAATAAGCTGTTACTCGTCTCAATTTTACTTTCATGAGAAAAAAACAATGAATTATACTAAGGACTTTTCTTTCAAAAGCAACTTACATCCAATGTCAAAGAGGTTATAAAGATTACGCCAGTATCATATAATAATAAAACTGAGAGCTATTCAGACAATGTCCTAATTTTTCATGAACTTCGTGACTTTTCAGATAGTGCCAATACATTTTATATTTGAAAATCGATTGTTAAATTTATATATTTTGATTCTTTGAAAACTGACAATTTGGGCAGCACCTATGGCTCAGTAAATAGGGCACTGGCCCCATATGTGAGAGTGGCGGGTTTGAAGCCGGCCCCTGCCAAACTGCAACAAAAAAATAGCTGGGCGTTGTGGCAGGTGCCTCTAGTTTGAGCTACTCAGGAGGCTGAGGCAAGAGAATCACCTAAGCCCAAGACCTGGAGGCTGATGTGAGCTGTGACGCCATGGTGCTCTACCGAGGGTGATAAAGTGAGACTCTGTCTCTAAAAAAAAAAGAAAGAAAACTGACAATTCATATTCTTAGCAACTCTCAGTATGCCAGAATATTTTATTACTTGTAATAATTTGTCCTCCAGCAGTTCTAGAAAATTAGAAAGTTACTGAACTACAAAGAAAGAAAGAACTAAGGTTCCCCAGGGGAGTCTACATAAAAAGGTAAGTATCGAGTTGGGCATTTGAGGTAAAAGAAAAGGATTTTAGGTGAAGCCAATAAATGCAAATAAAGGAGAAATTCCATTCTTTTCTACACCTTCCATACTGGGTGCAGGTGACATAGGGAAACCAGGCCTGAGGGATTGAGGTCACTGGGACAGACTCTACAGACACAGTCACATACACATTTCATTTAGAACACAGTGTGCATGAAACTTCCAAAAACTATATTATCATCAGGTTCTAAGACAAGGCCTTCACCCATCGGAAAGTGCTTGATATTCTTCTCCAAAGTATATGAAGAATACAGTCTATAAATGCTTAAGATAACCCAGTTCTTCGTAATCCTTACAATCAGGAAGCTGAGAATCTCATTTTTCAGGTCATTCTTTTCTCTCATTTTCCATTCCTCATCTTTAGATCCTCTTAAAATTAACTGCCATAGTCCTACAATATTTTAGTTGATTTCAAGTGTGCTGCAGACTTAAAAAATCTACTATAAAATGGTCACCCTTTTATGGCAAAAGCCACATATGATAAGCTGATTATAATTTCCCTTCAATTAAATATTATAGTTCTACTTATCCAATGTTTGTTTGTTTGCTTTAGAAATACACACATAATACACACACTCCCAAATACACAAATTACAGTAAATTATACAAGTGGGCACAGAATAAGCAAGGGTAGGAACTGAAGGGAAATCAAAATTAAGAGTTTAATGAAAGTGTTCTCTCTCCATGTTATTCACTACCAATATTGGGTAATCATTGAATAAAGTACTCTACGTTTCTCTGACAATGTTACTACCACTGGAAAACTGTATATAAACTTTCATACTGCAATCATTTGTAATATTAAAAAAAAATCAGATCTTAAAGCTCAAATGTGGAGTAAACATGAAAATGATCCACTCTCATTCTAAATAGGGATTGTTTCCTCAAAAGGTTTGCTGTACTCCCACTTAAATCCTTATCCATTAGGTATCTTTCTTTGCCCATTGGTTACACTGTAATGAAAACTTCCGCATTTCCATTATTAATCAGTGTATGTTAATGATCTTAAGCCTCAGCTCAGTCTCACTTCATTTCATCTTGCTTCATTAACAACAAGGGTATTAATTAACCCACAATCTACTGGTGGTGTAAAAGCATCTATTCCCTTGTTATCATACATAATATTGCGTGTTCAAAGGTGGTGTGAATGGATTAACCCAGAGGATGAACACCTCAAATGAAATTCACAGTCAAAATATGATTTTTAATCACTTTTCATTTGAGTGGTCTGATAAAGCGTTAGCTAGAACTAGGACTCTTTCTCGCTTCCTCTGTTTTTAAATGTATTTGAAGCAGTGAGCCTCAGCTACTGACCATCCTGCACACAGCTGGAAGCCAAGATGCAGGTCTTTATACTGGAGATTAGATCTCTCCTAAGTGGGTCCTGAGGCACCTGCTTTGGTGTTTATAACTTGAATTAATGGTAGATTTTCACTTCAATCATAGCTTTCATCTCCAATTCCAGTCTCTGACAAAAACGATCTTTGGGATAAAACTTGCACTGTATCTAGGCTCATTTGCGGATTCAAGTGTTCACTCAATCTCTGAACCAATTTAATTAACTTCTACCTCAGCTTCTCTGTCTATTAAATGGGGATAATTAAACCGCAAAGAGATCCATCTCGTGGGACAAGGTCTGGATACATGAACTGGGGTCTTGAATAATCTTTGAACTTTGGTTCTCAGATCTAGAAGCGGCTGCCACTTCTGCCACTGTCAAGTGGCCTAAAGCCTCTGCTTTTATAAATGAGGCAACTGAGAAATAAATTTCTGCACAATTCTAATTATCGCATCACTTTGTCAACATTAATTTATAAAGTCTCCCAGTGCTCCAATTATGGTCAGCAGATATAGTACACTGCATTCTCCATATAAGTAATTAGAAAAGAAGCTCAAGGCACTGCCAAAATTCAAACCAAAACAAAAACCATTTAGCACAAACACTGGAGAGCAGGGCAGAAACCGTATTCTAATCTGAGCACTTCTAGCTTCTCTCTTGACACCATTCTGGGGATTTTTACAGTCACTCTGGGTATCTGTTTCAAGTCTTTGCCGTATTTGGAAAAAACAAGCCCTTTATGGCACAGAGGAACCCTTTATCTGCCCCCGAGACATATCCAGGGAAGGTAGAGTTTGTGCTAATGAATTTACTCTTGCGTTGATTTCTTTAAATTAGTATGTATGCAAATAAAATTAACCTAAAATTTTAAAATGATAGTTTTATAAAGCTGAAAAAGCCCTCAAGTGGCAGCCTAGTCCAGTTAATTGTCTTAGAGAGCTATTTTCAGTTTAAGATGTAAAAGGCTAATATCCTTATCAAACATTTCCAAGGATCCTACCGCTTCTAATGGTAGCTATTTCCCATGTGGGGATACCCACACCTATTTCCAATCTATTTAATGGCATTTCTTTTATTTCAATTAAGTCTATTTCATTAGGTTCTGAATATCCTTTGACTATGACCAGAAGTTTCATGTTAATTCTTAAAATATTTTGTATACATTAAAATATTCTGTAGCTTTTTTATTTTTAAAGTCATGTGAATAGAGTTGTCCTAAACTACTGCTTCTAATGATATGGGAAGCTTAACACATGCCCTTTAATATGTGAATTTCCTACTTATTTTATCATCTGATTCCCTCCAAAAGAATGTAAACATCCATGCAGGTAAAGAAGGTAAAGGTGTTTTGTTTTCAATTGTGTTGCTGGCGTTTAGTGGTGACAGAGTAGGAGTTCAAAGATATTTACATATAGAATGAAGAAATTAAATTTGTCAAAGGTATATGTCTATACATCATTCAGGTGCATACCGAAACTGAATAATGAAAAGGCCACTGTTATATTTTTTACAGAAGCAGTGTGTAGAGTTAAAAGTGAAGGGATTATAGGGAAACAGCTATTAGAAGAGAGATGTGGTATATTTCATCACTGGGGGAAACTGCTGCTTTTCCCCTACAAATACCAAGGAATGGCTTGGTAATAAAACTCTACTAATGGATTTTACTGGGAGGTAATATATCAAAACTATTCCTTGGAAATATTACAGCATAATCATTTCTCAAAGGAACTTACCAAGTTCCCCATTGGACAAGGTTATATAAAAACACACTTAAATCATCACCAGGTGTGGTCACTAAGCCTTAGATCCCAAACTTAATACCACATCAACATTCTAACAGCTCTGTGAGGTTGAAGAAATGTAGCAGTCATATAAAGTAACACAAAGCTAGATTAGATCAAATTTCCTAAGCCCTCCTGCAATGGCTGAGTGATGCTGCTTTTGGCATAAAATGACAAGATTCTGGGGGTCACTGACACGGATTCTCAGGTCTCCCTCTGATCTAGAATCCTATGGTTCTGTGCCATATTTTGAATGAAAAGAGGATACAGATCCCTTTGAATCAAAGAGCTTTTAGTGATAAAAGACACTTCAGTGGTCATCTCACTCATGACTTGCTCAAAGTCTCAGGCTGGTTTATCAACTGAGTCCAGATCTGGGACTCAAGGCTTTAGAATCTCAGTTCCTTCTTCTCTGCTACATGCATTTTCTCCTACTTTAAAGTCCAGTATTTACAGAAGTAAGCCTCCTTGGCTGTGAGACCCAAGGAGCAGGCAGGGACTTTTGTAGTGTGACAAAACCCTTCAAAAAGCCAATTGGGTTTTGTTCACTAAATCCTCACCTCTTCATTCCAAGAATGAGGAAACCAGACATGTGTATCCAATATCTCCGTTCCCTCCTATATCCTTTAATATGTATATATAAAAAAGAAACTTAAGGGGATGGACCATAGTTTGTCAATTATGAACATCTCAGGCTGCAGAAGTCCAGGGCAGGGACCACTGGACATGAGGCTGGACATATAGCCCTGGAGAGGGGTCAGAGGGGTCAGAAAAACGAGGAGGAGGAAAGATAGAACGATGCTCCCAACGTTAAGAAAATGCTATTTTTCATATAAGAAAATGCTATTTATAACGTTTAGAGACCTGGACTAGGTGTTTAAAAACAGGCATGAGACATAGTCAATGTTCTTTTTTAGTGGCTTTCAAACCTGGCTACCTATTAGTATCACCTGGGGAGCTTTTAAAGCCCATTAGACTGAGACCCCCAACTAAGGCCAACAATCAGAATATCTGGGCATTGGTATGTTTTAAAAGTGCCTATTAGGTGCTCCTAATGTGTAGCTGCTGATAAGTTACCCTGATCTGGTACCTGGCATTACAGAAACAAACAAAGAAAAGACATAAACACAAGTTGATTACATGTGCTTATCACATTTACAAAATCATGAGAAGACTTAACTACCAGCTAAAACTTTCTCTACCCACTCACAAAAAGTTTTAGTTCTACAAAAGTAATGCCACTACTGAGTCTTCATGGTCTGATGACCTGGGAGAAAAAAACCATGAACAGAGGTACCCGGCATCATTCCAGATATCCTAAAAACCAAAGTAAGCAAGGAAGGAGTCTACCTGAATTGTCCTCTATCTTTCCATCAATGAGAATGTTAATTTATTTTCCTCAACAGAAATTATGTATCAAGGGCTCCTTATGAGCTTGGTGTTGGCAGGCGAGAAGATAAAAGCATTAATAGAAAATGAGGTGCCTTTCCTGTCTAACTCCAGGTTTTGTTTGTGCAATGCTTGGAAAAAGCCAATGGGCTGACCATCAAGAGCTTCTGGACTCTATCCGTGAGTGAGCACTCCTATAACATAAAGCTGGCACTTTCATAGCGAGTCTCCTTAGAACAGTAAGGACTCACCTCCTCAATCACATGCTCAACCTAAAGCAGAGCACCAACACTGGGGCATCCTCAGATGATCGAGGCAGGCTGTGTGGACATTTCCACAGAGGCATGTTAATGAACTATACTGAATGATAACCTCACCAAGTTAAAAAAAAAAAAAAAAAGAAAGAAAGAAAGAAAGAAAGAAAAAGCAAGCAGCCATACCATAAAGAAATTAGGTCAGGTCTAATGAGAATCAGCTAGTATTACCTATTTCTACTTTCCTATTCTATTTGCTCGATTTTCTTGGAAACCTGTAATCGTAAGCCTGCACTTTCTTCAAAAGATGAATAATGAAATAGGAGTAAGGAAATTCGAAATAACATATTTCCTCTTGTGTTTTCCTTCACGCAGGCTTGTCATAACACAGATTCAGAGAGAAAAATCAATAAGAAGGTTTTTCTCCCTATACGGTTTTTCTCCCTGCTTTGAAAAAGAAATCATTATTTTCCTCAGAAGCATCTGTGTGCAAAACATACTTTATCCTCTCCAGGGAGGGGAAGGGGTTAAACAGGTGCAGTAACCACTGTGACCACAGACGGTCTGGGGGCCAAGCCTGCTCCTCCAGCCTGCCAACTCCTCTGCTCACAACTTCTTGTTTTTTTCTTTCTTGCCTTCTTTGTAATTCTCTCCTGTAAATCTCATGCCCAGCATGACTGCCCTATTTCTGGAAGGATGAAAGATTGAAAGACAGAGCTGCAGAAACTGCTGGATTTTCCTCTAACATTTCAAAATGTTTCAAGTCAGAACCTGAACCTTTTGGGTGGGGTGGGGGGAGGAACCTTGCAAACACCTTTAATCACTTTCCATGTTCACGAATAAATATCCAGTTACCAGACTCTTAGTTTTTGTACTTTAAACAATGAAGAAGTATGGGACAAAGGAAGAAATGTTGAAAAGTTTAGATTATAACAAATTTCACTGTGGCGTGCCATTTGGGGTGTTATATTGCTAATGTAGTGGACAAAAGAGAGGTTGTCACAGATATGAACATTTCAAATTTGGGGCAATGGAAGTCCCAAATAAATGCCTGGTTAGTTTACTTGTTCATCTTCTATTTAAGAGCATAAGAAATTCATTCATTCATTAGTTCATTCTTTCATTCTATAGATATCACTGGATGACTTCTCTGTCTTAAAAAAAAAAAAAAGAGTCTCACTTTATCATCCTGCCAAGGTGTCACACAGCTCACAGCAACCTCCAACTCCTCAGCTTAGGGGATTCTCTTGCCTCAGCCTCCCGAGTAGCTGGGGCTACAGACGCCCGCCACAACGCCCAGCTATATTTTTTTGTTGTTACAGTTTGGCCAGGGTTGGGTTTGAACCTGCCACCCTTGGTATATGGGGCAGGCACCCCACCCACTGAGCCACAGGCGCCACCCCAGCCGGATGACTTCTTATAACTAGTACTACCAGGGAGGAAAGGTGCGCATTTAGAGGATTATAAAAGTAAGTATGATAGGTATGTGTTGATTAAGTCATTCAGGAAAACCATTAGTAGCATCTCTCAAATTATTTTTGCTTTTAAAACTTAGCTTGACTTGGCTCGGTGCCTGTATACAGTGGTTAGCACAGTGGTTATGGCGCCAGCCACATACACCGAGGCTGGTGGGTTCAAACCCAGCCCTGGCCAGCTAAGCCACAATGACAACTGCAACAGAAAAACAACTGGGTGTTGTGGCGGGTGCCTGTAGTCCCAGCTACTTAGGAGGCTGAGGCAAGAGAATTGCTCCCAAGAGTTAGAGGTTGCTATAAGCTGTGATGCCATAGCACTCTACTGAGGGCGACATGGTAAGACTGTCTCAAAAACAAACAAACAAACAAAAAACTTAGCTTGACTTGGTGCCAGGATACTGTATGAATTGTTTATCTGTTTTCTACTCTTTCTTGATTCAGGAAGTAACAGAAGGGCCTTAACTCTATTGTCCTGGCATTCTCCTCCTTGTTCCCTGAGATTTAGTCAGTTTTTCTCCCTTGCATGTTAATGTTGATCAGTCATCACTTCAACTTGTTCTATGGAAGCATAGACAGCCTCCTCTGTTGGGACCTGTGCACCTACACTTTCATAACTAAGTGACTTCCGAGGGAAGGAGATGGGGAATTACGGAATTACGCCTCTTGCTCTGTTACCTTCCCCAACCTATGGCTGGTCCAGAAGATAGGAATCCAAAACAGGCTCATCCCAGCCTCTAGGACCATTTCCTTCCTTGTGCCCTTTCTTCTTCCTCGCTAGCAGGGCCATGTGTAGGGCCACCATATGGCTCCACCCAGCCCCAGATGGCTCCTCCTCCCTAAAAGGAGTGTGCAAGAACATAAAATGCTGCTGTATACTTTTATTGCAGCCCTGTCTCATTTTCCCCCATCTGTCCTCCATATGCTTTATGCAACTCTATTAGGCTGCTGCACACAGAGGCCTTTGATAATGAGGGTTGCCAACCTGACCGAGATAAAGAACTAGAATTCACCTCTGTCACTGACAAAGGGCCTCACTTCTTTAAATATCTGATTAATTTAGTATTCAAACAATTAACAGACACTTTTCTGCAATCTGCACACAAAATTCATTTCATATTTATTATATTTCTTTTAATTTCATCAACAAAAACTACATGGTAGATTTTCTACTGTTTTCTCCAAGTGCTGTATTTGAAGTTTTAAAGAGGCACATGTGGCTTTCACTTAGGCATCTGTGTTTTATACACATCACTTTTTCCAAAATGGAATTTTTCATTTTCAGAAAATTCTTTGAAAGGAAGAAGAGTTGTTACCAGTTTTTTTTCCCCTCACATGTCTCTGAAAAACTCTGAAGTTTCATGTGTGTCACCCCCCCCCCCCCGACTCTAAGGTAATGAGCAGCGATCAGGCGAGGCTATAACCCTCTGTCCTGCTTAGGTTGGTGCTACCAGAGTCAAGTCACTGAGACCTGGCCCTCTTTGCTGTGTGAGCATGTGGCTAAAGTGCCATACTTGATCCCAGGTTTGGTATGATTGAGAAGAAAGTAGGAATAAGTCACTAGACACTGTGCACATCACTGTTTCCCACCAGGAGGCAGCTCCTGGCATTAGTAACAGTAATAGCTGTGATTTATCATTCTCAGTGTTAGGTAGTGGGAACTTGATGGTGAGCACCTGGGCCATTTTTTTTCACAAGCAAGGAATACACAAACTAATGACAATTAGAAAGAAAGAAAAAAAGAAATCGAGTTAGACCTGGGTAGGCTTTAATAAATTTCTATGCTTATTAATGTGACCTAGACACAAATGCTTGCACTTGTAGAATGAAACTGTGGTGTTATGAAGAGAAAGCAAGAATTCAACTCTTCCAAACCTCACCACATTTAAAATGTCCTTTCCATAACAGACAACTCGCCTGTTCCTGTACACTATTCCCACCCACCTGGGTAAAGCAGTCTGGTAAAGAGCACATGGAAAATTATGTCCACTTCCGTGATGATTGTATTCGATGAAGCAGAGGAGTGGTCAAATGCACAAAATATTAATCTACAAATGTACAAAATCAACCCGGCAAATGCCACAAGAATGTTTTTCTTTTAGCTTATTTTTTGTTTTGCATTAATGATAACTATTGATATTTTTCTCCAAGTATATGCAAACTAAGGTATCTATTTAAATTTTAAGATCAAACAATAACACTACTGTAAGATATATCACTAGGTTATTTGGCTACTTTTTTTCCTATTTGTATATTTTACATGCCCTTGTTTCCCTTATTACCTCTTCTAAGGCATACCATAGACCCAGACATTGCTTATTCTGTTCAGTCCAAACTCCCTGGACACAAGGAAACTCTTGTTTCCACCTAAACTGTCATTTCACAATCTCTTCTGTGTGGTAAAAACCTAAGGAAGCTGTGGATATCACAGGTGCTATGGCAGCAGCAAAAAGTACACTTTAGTCAAGGAATCAAGTTGCAAAACTCAGGTTATAGCCAGAGGCCTATTCATTGGAATAATTGCTTTAGGCTGGAACAAATTACATATTCTGGTTAAGACAAGTACTCTCCCTTCTGTGATAAAGGAAGTTATAAGTAAGTAATTTTATAAATGGAACAGCAGTGTTTCCAAAAGTGCATAGATGAAAAAGCTAACAGGGTATTTCGCCGTCCAATTAAATTCAAAGGATGCAAAATCTGATCAATAACGTGCCAGTAAATTACAATGTCTGGTCTGAAAAGCTATGAGTATCATATTCTGCAGCCCAGAGCTCGCTCTGAGCAGGCAGTTTGTAAACCACTTGGAAAAAGGCAGAAGTTGCTGCTAACCCTGTAGCTGCTGAGCAGTCCCCTTAATTGTTGACATTTCAGCAGGGAGGCTACTCCCTCCAGCTCAGCACTTCCTACATGCCAGGTGAATGCCTGCTAACCCTCCTCTTCTTGTATTTCTTTCCACTGAACGTGGGCTAGAAAATGTTGGCCTCTTGCCAACTGCCTTTAGGTGCGACTGGGTAAAAATTGCCAAAGAAACATCTGCCCCCATATCATTTTCTTTGTACAGCTACTTCCCAGGCAGCTGCTCAGGAGCTACATGTGTCCATTTACTGGATTTAAACAAAATGGCACAAGGCAAAGGACAAGGCACACAAAGCATATGCTGTTTCACCCCACCCTGGTTTCAGCTGCCAGCAGGAGCCTTCCCCCTGAGGATGCCGGCAAGGGCATCAGCAGCTGTGAGTCTGGACGCAGGGGAGATACTCTGAGCCTTACCTGTTTCTTTGTCCTGGACTTCTTCCAGGTGCAAGTCATTCAGGAGGTGCTCCAAAATCTTCTCAGGGGTCCCGGACACCACCACGTATCTGTCAGAGAGCAGAGAGTCCACTGAGTCGTCCTCGGTGGAAGACTGCGAGCGGCTGCTCCATTCATCGTCCTCGTCCTCCTCGTCAATGTATTTGAAATAAGGCACATCGAAGGTGGGCAAGGGCAGCTCTCGGTCTGAGAGTGCCGCGGAATCTTTCCTCTCTAAGTGAGGGTCAAAGACCCTCAGCCGGGAGCTGCCCATTGTGAACCGTTACTAACAAAGGCATCCCCTTAAATGCTAAAGGATCTTGCCATCCCTGTCCTTTCGCTAGGAACTGAGTCCATCTGGCTGCTAAGAGCTCTGCAGTCAGCTAGAACGCTGGAGAGGCGGAGAGAAAAGGGAGGGAGGGAGGGCAGAGGCGGCAGAGAGCGAGTGAGAAGGGAAGGCAGGCGGCGAGAAGGAAACAGGAGCGCGTGCCTCCGTGGCTGCAGGGAAACTCTCACCTGCAATGGCTCTCGGGGCTCCCAGCTGTGGGGGCTGGGCCACAGCACTGCACTTTCTTCAGCACCAGGACGCTCCGGTCTTGCTCTTTCACTTGAACAGTCGTCACTTCATCATCCTGCTTTAATTGTGGATGGGAGTGATGGATGAGAAAAGAAGAGAGAATTAAAAGGGGGGAGGGAAGGAGTGAACTACCGCGGCATGTTCTAGAGATGCTGTATAGAGCATCATTTCTTTAAAGATTCAAAATAAATTAAGAGACCGGTCAAAAGTATCCAGGCTCAAGTTTTATGGAAACAGAAAGCATCAGGGAGAGATACATGCTTTAAAGGAAATAGGAAAAAAAGAAAGTAGTGGAGGTGGGAATCACAGAGTTTATTCTTAAAACTAACCAATTTGAGTTGGAGAAGACAAAGTTCGAAGTTTTAAAAAGCACCACATGCTTACTGAATGTGTGCTAAATTCTCTATTAAGCACTTTTATTAAAACAGAAAAATCATATAAAACCTACATTACTTCAGCATCAAAACAATGAGTAAGCCATAATCAGAAGTTGTAGTCAGCCCATCTCATATTCAGTTAACTTCACAGCTCTGCTTTAAAAGGAGGGTGAAAAACTACCCATTTGATCATTCAGTTCAATTTTATTTTTCAGACTTGAGATGGGCCTCAAATCTATCATGTACTGGTTTTGCCACAATACAAGCAAAAAAACGTCTCTCTAGTTAGAATCTCATCCAGGCTGAAATTCGGATGTCACGGGTGAGTGCACTGACTTTCTTCTCCTCAGTCCCTCTGTAGAAAGGAGAGACGGCTGAACCATCATTCATTTCTGCACACACAGCTTCCACAGCCCAGAGCCAGTGTGGCCCGCTGACGTGGCTCTGTCACAGAGGAGGGCGTGCTGCTGACCCAGCAGTGTGGCTCTGACTCTGAGTGATGAACACTTCCAGAGTGTTTAGTGGGAAATTCGCCCAGTGTGCAACCCCCAGGGAGGGGAAGGCGGCCTGGGGAAAACGAACTGTAAGGTGCACATGAGGAAACCTAGCTTTCTCTGCTTCCGATGATGCGAGCAAAAGATTAAAATAAGAAAAGTTAAATCTTAAAAATGATGTCCTCTCTTTACAAAGGGAAACGTGCTACTGACGGAAAATCCTACCTGATAATTAAGGTACAAATGTAAAAGAGAAAGATATCCCTCTCCTAATAGATGAAAAGTACCATGTCCATTGTGCCTTATTAATTAGTTCCATAGACCAATCAGGGGTGTCAATGTATTTTATCTGCCTTTTATTAGGAGTAGGATGGCACTAATCTTGCTATAATTGCCAACCAAATCAGTAAGAAAATTGTGATTTTTTTTTTTACCTCCTGATGTAAAATCTTAAAAAAATGTACCAACTTAATCATTTAATTCCTCCAGGATTTTCTTAAAAACAAAAAATACTGGGCAGTCTAAATAGCACTCTAAGTTTATGATGATTCTTTTTTAATCTTTCAGTGGCAAATAATTTTACTATGTAAAACTGATGTATTACATTTCAGCAAGGTCAGACTCAGAGTTACTGCGGCAATTAATGTTGGATATTCATTGTTAAACTCCCCGAGGACGGCAGTGTGACTCCCGTAACATGAATACCAATGTGTAATTGCTATCTTTCATTTCTCCAAAGGGGTTCTTTTGTTATCCATGTGGCTGGAGTGAAATAAGATGGCTGGAGAGAGGGGCATATATTGACCTCCCCCCCCTCAAAAAAGAGAAAAAAGGCAGAATGAGAGTCTGGGATGCTGAGACACACAGAAGCAGACAAATAAGTCTGCTTTTTGAAAGGAGAAAAATCTTTCCCTGCTTTCCTTTAATCGTGCGCCAATACTCATTTTATATGAGCCTGCTGTCATTCTCAAGTACATTTTACATTCTGTGTGCATGTGATATATGACATTATTAACTTCCACAGGCCACGCACATACATATGGATGGGAAGGGCTTCTCTAATGCCCGTGTAACTAATATGTATTACATGGCTATGCACACAGCAGCCACACTCTGCTGGGCAGGGGAATAGCTGAATCATATTGATGTACTATCAATAGCATCTTATGTCACTGTGATAGTTTCCATGCTGAGAACCTGTTAAAAATAAAGAAGAGAAAAGGCAGAAAAATCAATGTATAAAAAAGGAGATGTAAGTTATCTAAAATTGCCATGAAAACATCCTAAGCCTATGTGTTAAATCTAGCTTTTAAGAAGGAAAGTTAGATGAAAGCCTCTTGGGCCATATACCTTCAACTAATCTCTCTTCCTGAAAAAAGCAGAAATTACCACAGCTGAGATCCTATGTATGAAAAATTTATTCTAATGCTCGCTTGGTTAAGAATAAAAGTATTACGAGGACGAGTGATGGAAAATATGTTCAGTGACAAAGAGTTCATGAAAGGAAAGTAAAGCACTGAAACACCTCGTTGACATTCACTGAACAGATAAGTGAGGGCCTCCTCTGGGTAAGGCACTGTGCTGGACCCCACGTGGCATGTGAAGATGACTGAGACAGGCACCCTGCTCTTAACTGACAAGGTAACAGACTCTGGGACAAGGTAGACGGGCGCCCTGAGATGTGGCCAAAGGCGAGAGACAATGCTAAAGTAGCATCCATAGGATTTGATGGTCTCAGATAACTGTGGGTGACTGGGAGAATGGAAGTGCCTTTAAGGAGGGAAAAAAAAAAAAAAACACATGAAAGATGGGCTCTGCTGAGGGTGACACACCTGCTTTCAGACAGCTGATGTTTTAGCATGGACACAGCGTCATGCTGTAGGTACTGAGCAGGAGTCAGAACTAAAGAGCGGGGTCTCCGGGCAGAGGTCAAGGGTAGACACGGATGGGTGAGTTATTTAAGTTTTGGCAGTGAATGAGATTGCTAAAGGGGAGCAGGAAAGAGGGGAACTATGAACATGGGGAATAGAGGAACTAAAAACAGAGTAAGGGGAAGAGATAAAGAGGAGAGTGCCAGCATCTCGGGGAATCTACTTCGAGAGCGGCTGCAAAGAACGAAACCAACAGGATGACAGGAGACCCAGAGAGCGCTGTATCCTGGAAGTCAAGGGATCCAGGGAAAAGCCTGCCCGACATGGTGAAATTTACAAAGATGGTAAGTCTAACAAAAGGTGGTGGTGTGATCGCTTTCGGTTGGGAGGAGGGGAAGAAGAGTTAAGCGTGAGTGACCAAGGAGGAAGGAACAGGGAAGGGAAGACTATGTCCTGGACACTTCACTATAAAGGTAAGGAGTCAGCGTGAAGAGACTCATTGCTCCAGAGTCAAACCTGTCTGAAGCAGGCGGCACCAGACAACCTTCCAGACCACAAACCCTGAGAATCACCTAGCTTGACACCATGGCATTCAACAAGTCACACAAGTAGCACAAGTTCCAAAACTGTTTGCCCTCCGGTTTGTGAGCACAGTAACATGAAGATGCTCACTTACAGGAAGGTATTTATAGGCAAAAGCTTGTTACGCTGCTTTTCTTTTTCACAACTGTCTTGACCTAACTCTTGTTCATCCCACAAAGCTCTCCTTAAGAATCACCTCCTCCAGGAAGCCCCACTGGCCTCCAGTCTGACACAGTTGTCCCTTGTGTGTGACCTCACAGCCCCGCCTATGTCCTTCCAACTCAGCACTCTGAGGAGAACCTGCTGACGCACTTTTCTGTGTCCCCAGCCTAACTCACAAGCACCCCACCTTCTTCCACTATGAATTCCCAACAATTAGCCAAATCTTGATACCTCACAGACTCTCAGTGAACACTGGTTAAATTAGTGTGTTTATGGACAAAAAGACCAATGGGGAAGTGTGCATTTTATAGTGGAGGTTTAGAGAACAACAGCTGAAATCTCAAAAAACAACTTTTTCCATGGTGAATTCTGCAGGGGCTGAGAGGAGCCCGCCTGAGGAGGAGCCACCAACCTCTGCTGGTGGGGATGGCCCACCCTGCCCTGAGTCCTGACTGTAGGTTTGACAGGGACACTCTGACAGACAGCTAAACTCAGTGTCAGGTCAGGCAGTTGGCAAAAACTGGCAACAGGGCTACACATTAGATCAGAAGAGCCTGCTCTAATCCAGGATTAGATGGTGGGAGAGTGGCTCATGCTATAGCCACTGGGGAGACAACACTGGGCCATGGCTGCTACTTAAGATAATGTATGATAAATGTTTTGTTAAGTGTAAAACATCAGGCAGTCATTAGTTATTGGACCATTAATAACTAATATAATTTTATTCCACAGTGGTAGAGGTAACCACAGCTCAAGAACTATGAGACAGCAGCATGCTAGGCAGCAACCAGACCCCGTAGAATGGGCTCCAGGGGAAGAATCGGCCATGACCAGGCAGATAAACCAACAACAATGAACACTGACTGTGGCTTTACTGCAAATTTAACAGTCATTACAGTGATCCTATGAGGTAAATACTATGAAATCCCCATTTTACAGATAAGAGACTGAAGCCCAGAGAGATGAGGCTTCAAGCCCATAACTTGACCAAGAAAGATTGTGGAGCAGAGATATGGTGAAGCTGAGACTGAACCCAGACAGACTCAATCCAGCGTCCTGAACGGGAATGACAGATGTCTGGTAAGATGGCCTATGCTCTGTGCTATGGGTTGCAGCTATCACCTGTGATTCAATTCACCTTGCTGCCAACAGCCGGGCAGTCTGCCGGTGGGTCAGGCAACAGGGCTATCTGGACCATGGCAAGGCTCAAAACCTTCAACACAGCCAGGTTTTAGTTCAGGATGGCCTGAATGGCTTGGGATTGCCCTTCAAGGGATTGACTGCATTCCAAGAGAAGAGGAGGGTTGACAGGGTCAAGCACGGTGTTAGGGCCACCAGCTTGGCCCTAAGCAGCTCAGATTAGGCAGAGCTCAAGAGGAGAAAGAAGTGCTGATCAGAAGTGAAGCAAAGACCAAGGCAGGAACAGTTCGAGGCAGCAGGGGTTAGACGTAGAGGAAGGTGGGGCTTGTGTGCACCTGTGTACCTATGCCCACGCACCTCGGGTGGGGCTCCTAGTGCCTAAGCTGCCTTGGGTCTGACGGGCTTCAGAACTGGGCAGAAACAGAATTGTACATTTTAAAATGGTTCATTTTATATTCTTTGAATTTTACCTCAAAATGAAAAGAAAAGAAAACAAAACAAAAAAAAGAACTAGGCAGAGATGAGCCAGCAGACACAGGGTTGCTGAGCCGCGCACAGGAATCTGCACCAAGGAGCTCCGAAGGTGCAGCCCAGGTAGCCAGAATGTTGAAGAAAGAAGCGTCCAGGGGGACGACTGCAAGGGGTTATGTCCACTCTCAGAGCTACGCTGCCTGTGGGACAGGGAGCCCTGGAATTACTCACGATGCCTGACTTTCCACTAGTGGGTGGCAAGATAAAGGAGACCGACTTTGGCTCCAGCTAAGGAAGCACCAACAAGACAGGACGAGCTCTCGCACGCGGGGGCAGAGCCTGCCAACAGCATCACAGAACAAGGAAGGATGACTCCTGATTGAGACAGGGACTAGGCTCCGAAAGCTTTCCAGCACCAAGATCCTACAGAATTCACTGTCCTCATTCTACTATTTTCACAGAAGCCCAAGTGTTGGCTCTCCTGGAAAGGAAGATAGCACATGATTTAGCAGTTAGGCATCTCTTCCCATCTCGCACTGTGAAATTCACACAAAGCGTAGCAGACAAAACCACCAATGCCCACATCTATTCTTGTACTATAAATGTGGGTACAGCAGAATTGGGATACTTATCTGAAAAAAAAAAAAATTCTTCCAGTCAAAAAGAATGTTGTTTGAAAACAATCTTCACAGAACTTGCTGACATTGTATCTCATGAGTCCTTTTTCTCATGGAAAAAAAAAGTAAACAGATCTTTTAAGGGACAAAAAGGTCAAACGAATATTGCTGGCAAGATAGAACTGATGAAGAGGAAGATTAAATAAGCAGATGTGTGTCAAGGTGAGCCATTTAGGTTCACCCAACTGCAAGGGCATTAACTTTGGCCTAAAGAATACTTCTTTGTCCAGGCTACTCTGGCAGAAGGAGAGTATTTAAATAATGATAATTAGTTCTTTTTAAAGTCTAGCACAAATAAAGATAAATAACTCAAATGAAAGCACCTAAACTGGACTAACAGAATTTATCATCCCAAATTTATAAAAATCTAGGTAAAGTCTGACTTTCTCAAGTGTGAAAACAAACACAAATTTATTATGAACTTGCCCAGACTCCCTCAGAAAATCAGTATACACAACTAGATAACTAGATAGAAAGCTTCTGGCTGTTAGAGTCGAGCTGCATCTAGTAGGTCTTATTGCCTCTAAGAATTTAGCATCCTGTGTATAAAACAAGTTGTCTAAGAACCCTAAAACTAAAGCCAGCCCAGGGACTGGGGATCAACTTCAGCTGGTAAAACTACTGCACAACAGAGAAGAGGAGATAGGGGTGGCCTGCATTATTCTGAAATAAAAAGTCAATGTCTTTTGACCACAAGTATATTTCAACATGCTGTACTAGCTCAAGGGATCATTCTGAATACTGGCAGAAAAGGGACACACACTCAGCTAGGGCTTTGAAAGTGTCTAATGAAGGGACAGATGCGTAGGTGAGTTGGATGAAACTAAGCAAAAATAATGAGATGAACAGAGTCAAGCAAAGAGGAAGATTTTTTTTTTTTTTTTTTTGGAGACAGAGTCTCACTTTGTCACCCTTGGTAGAATGCCATGGCATCATAGCTCACAGCAACCTTAAACTCTTGGGTTTAAGTGATTGTCTTGCCTTAGCCTCCCAAGTAGCTAGGACCACAGGTGCCCACCACAACACCCATTCAGTTTTTCTATTTTAGTGGAGATGGAGTCTCACTCTTGCTCAGGTTGGTCTCCAACTCCTGAGCTCAAGGGATCGATCTGCCCACCTCTGCCTGCCAGAGTGCCAGGATAATAGGCGTGAGCCACTGCACCCACCCAAGAGAAGGAAGTGGGACAGAGATGGGCAGAAGAATCACCTTGCCCCATCTCTCCTTTTGCCCTCTGATCTCCCACTTCCCCCTGGCTGCATCCCATTCAGAGCAGGAGAGCAAGAGATGTGGGGTGATGCAGTCCACAGTGGCCAGAAATCACTGCTCACTAGCACAGGGCAGAAGTGAGAGAGGAAAGGGGTAAGAATGGAGACAATCCCGCACATTTCACAGTTTCCAGAGAAGCGTGTGTCAATTTTTCATTAATTTAGACTATATCCTGTGAGTCGTGCAGTCCATTTCCCTGTTGTCTGGAAAATGATTAAATATCTAAACCAGCAGTTCTCAACCTGTGGGTCATGACCCCTTTTGTTTATTTTTTTGCAGTTTTTAGCCAGGGCTGGGTTTGAACCCACCACCTCCAGCATATAGGGCCAGTGCCCTATACCTTTGAGCCACAGGCGCTGCCCTATGACCCCTATTTAACAATGAAAATACATTTCGGCATTAGGAAGGTTGAGAACCACTGATCTAAACACTTTAGAGTAGAGAATTTTTGCACTTGACCACTGATCTAAACACTTTGGAGTAGGGTATTTTTGCACTTCCCTACTTGACGTAATTCCTACTTTTTTTGGTCTTAACATTCCTTCTTGCCTAGCACCTACATCTGTTTACTGTAATTTAGCTTCCACACTTTCCTTGTGACCTTAGTTATTCGATCACACAAGTGTTACTGTTTTTATTACAAAAGCTTAAATTTTTGAAAATCTTTCCCAGCAGTTCTTTAGTTCCAATATAAAAGTTCTTGGTTGATGACCAAATTGGAGAGAGGGATAGAGGGCAGAAGAGGAAAGAAAAACAGCAGGGCCAACTCCACTCTGATGTTACCTGCCTGAGATCAGGGCTAGTTTAGCTTTCTGTTCCTGCCCACCATCCAGAATCAGTACATTCTGAATGAACAAATGGCTTGGGGAATCAGTGAGGGGATAGATACAAGAAATCAGAATGGCCTGAGATCAAGGACAGAGAGGTCACCAAAGGTCAAGAGGCAGAGGTTCAGCCCCAGAGGAACTAAATCCAGAGAGTAGGCTAGGGCAGAAGAGTTCAAGATAGAAATCTGCAAAACCAAAGGACAAGACTACTGTAACTAGGAACTAAGCACCAAAGCCAGATATAGGCAGAGGGCACAGCTCTCTTGTAGCAGAAATAGAGCTGAATTCCAACTCTGGGGTCTCAGGAGCCATTTCTCACCCAGGAAGAGGCCTGTCCTCCAGAAAAGCAGGTTCACAGTTGCAGACAAGGCCTCAGACCGTACAGAGGACAGGGGTTACCTGGAGCATGCCTTACCTGGAGCCAAATCCTGGCAACCATCCAATAGCCATCTTGCTGGGGCTACTTCCCAAGCCCCCAAAATAATGAAATATAATGCCATCTACCCCTTAAGGGACATTGAGGCACTAACAAGGATAATATATGCAAAAGACCTAGTACAGCCCCACCCCAACTACTGTTTAATTACCAATGACTAGATAAATCTAATTTGTTTAACAATTCATATACCTTACCAAGATCCCTCCTACCAAACCTCAAGGCAGAGGTATGGTCCATTTCTCTCTATTTCATGGGTAATAACCAATCCTTAATAGTATAAAAATTAAACTCAGATGACGGCAGCCCTTCAAAAACTTATAGCCTGGATCAAATTAAACTGATATGCACCAAAGCGGAGACAGACCTGCTGTTCCCATCCTACACTTGCCACTCACTGCCTGGGTGGTGGATGACTGAGTTGTTCACTCTTTTCTGAGCGTCAATTTTCTTGCCTGATGAGATAATCTCTCCCTTATAGACCTAACTGATTGCTGGACACAGAGAAATACATGTGTTCACAAACGCACAAACCATATAGCAACCGTATGCCATCCAAGTATACCAAAGTATAACAATCGGATTCGTATCAGGGCCTTGCTGTAATTTTATTCATGTATATGTCTGTAGGAATATCATCTAAATTTAAAGAAATACATATGAATAACATATTATCACCATTTTTTTCATTTGCAATGAAAGCTACTCCCTATGGTGCTGTGCGCCCTGTTGAGAGGCAGAGAGCAATAGGGGAAGTAAATGCAGAGCTCACTGAGCCTGGAGGAAAGATGGTTGGAGCCCTTCTGCTAAAGGAGGACTGGGGGTGATGAAATGGATCGTTTCATGGGAGAACTGGGTTGTTCCTCTCCAGCCCTCACCTTGTCCTTCAAATCAACGAATCACTTGCCAGAAAACCTGCACCTCTAGAGAATGAAAACCAAAAGAAGGGAGAAGAGAAAGTTCAGTTGTCTCTACATTTACATTGTTAAAGAGTTAATGCCTTCAAGCCCTTTGTTGTGGGTGGCAGTCCTGATTATCTGCAAGAGAGTAGCTGCAGACTTGCAAGGTCCGCATGACTGAAGTATAAACAAGACAGAGCACAAACAGCAAACAAGATGTGGTGCCAGCCTTGTCACCTGAGGAGAGGCCACTGAAGCACCTCTGCTTTCTGCCCCTTCTCTGAAGAGGTGGTCATTTCATTTTGCTGAGACTGGTGAGTTAGATCTGATCACCTGGTTAGTAGGCCCAAGGGAAGATGGAAAGGTCAGCTGAGCTGGGAAGTCACTGAGACATTCTGAGCCACCTACCACCTGCACACTGTGGGCCAGGGCTTTCCTGGAATCAAGTAGCTCTGGTCAAAGTGTAGCTGAGGGCACTGCTTTGTGTGCACACGTGGCCGATACAGACCTAGCTGAGAAAACTTCAGGGGAAGTGAGGATGTCTTCAGAAATGTAAATTAGATCCTGAAGCATTTCCTAACACACAGAAGAAGAAGGAAAAAAATTGCCAATGACCAGAATCACTGGAGAAAGACCTCGTGTCTGTCAATTCTTGGAACATGTGAGCTCTATCAATCCTCAGCATCCACACAAACTCTGTGCCATGTGTTCACACAGGGTCTGTCAGGCTGGGATTCCCAAAGCTGGTATGACTTAGCATAGAGAACAGCACTTATTTCTACCTCTTATAATTGGTGTATCTCAGTGACCCACAGAATACAACATATTAGGTTGGTGGAAAAGTAAATGTGCTTTTTGCATTGTTGAAATTTGTCGTTTGATACCGGAATAACATTCTTAAATAAATGTCATCATGTTGTACATCATTTTAATGTGTACTTCTTGCTTTATGTTTTTTTGCTAATGACTTATAACTAGCTGAGATTATTTTCCAAAGGGCAAAAATTAATAAATAAACAAAGATCTAAAATCTTGCTTCTTAGGAGGTTTTACAGAAATAAATGTTATGCAGAAAAGCCTTCTGTTTTTTAAGAGTTCTCAAATCATTTCGTTTGTGTGTGTGAGAGAAAGAGAGAGAGAAAGAGAAATACCTGCAAAATTTTTCTAAGGGGAAAATATTAATTTTGATGCTTCTCACCAGCAGCCCTGATAGGATAAAGTGTAGGCCTAAATTATAACTGGTATAGGCTTTCTGCATTTTAGTTGCCATATTTGTCACCTAGTGTTTGACAAATTTATAGTCACAGTTTTATAAAAGCTTCTAAAATCTGAGTAATAAGAGGATAACAGGACTGGACAGCCAGCACTGAGAGATCTGTATAGTGTGGGCTTCTCCCCCTAAATTCCTCTTATATGATCTGAAACTCACTTGTGTTTGATACTACTTCCTGATTAAGTGAAGACTGATTCATAATTATTTTTTAAAAATTGAACTCTTTACTCTGAGCATACCCAGCAGAAGTATCCTTCAAACTTAAAAAGGAAGTTAAGAAAGTATAAAGTAATACACTTAAAAATGGAAAGGCTTCAAGTTGAGAGGAACATTATCACTGTTTCCAAATCTCTTTTCTGGGTAAATAAAATCAGGTTTGCAAGTGTGTGCACGGGGATATACTTTGTGTGTATGTGTAACTTTAGAGAGGGCAAGGAAGTAAAAAAAAGGGTAACCTCAGTATTTATGCAAGGGATGGAATGAAAAAATTCCTAGTTACCGTAGCAACCGGTAAATCACATGGGATGGAAGTAAGGATACACAAAGCATTTTGAGTAAACACTCATGTTTTTTCATGTTTTATACATTCCTTGGTGTTTTTAGGGAGGCCCGCCTTTAGTCTCTGCAGTAACCATCTCACAAACTTCATCTCACAGTTTGAAACAAGATTGGGGAAAAAGGTAAGACAATATATCACTCAGTGCGTTGAATAATAATGGAAAGTTGGTACTAAAAATAGATTAAGAGAATTTAAAATGCAATAAAATGTTGCTGGAATGATTTGAGGCAGGCAAGTCAACAAGCAAGCAAACAAAAAACCAGGAGGTAAAAAGGATGAGAGGAGGTTCGAATAAGACAATGATAAATTCAGTTGCATAGTGGTAGATCTCTTTTGCTTCTTTTCTGTTGTGGAGGATAGTTGTGGAGGAAAGAGAAAGATGAACTGAAAGAAATGGAAATAGTAATTTAATGCTAATGTGAATGGGGAAAACGTTCTCTTTTCCTGAATATGAACGTGTACCTGTGGTGCACACACATACAAACCCATCCGGGTAAGAGCCTTGCTCAGTGACCCATTGAGTCTGATTACTTGTGTCTACACTTTACCAAGGATGACTTCTTCCACCGGCATGTCTAGAGTTACAAAGTGGCTACTGGTGATGAACCTCTCTGATTTTCTGGCTTGCCATTTCCAGGTTAATTCTCCATTATAGAAAACTTTTAATTTAAAACTTTAAATCTCCAGGAAACTGGAATCCTAGAGATGGTACAATTGGGATTTTAATAGACTTGAGTAAATCTTGAACTTGTGCTTGAACTTGGGACACATTTCAAATCACCCACAATTGTCTTTTCTCCACCAAAATTGTCTTAGAGGCTCGGTGCCTGTGGCTTAATAGGCTAAGGCGCCAGCCATGTACACCTAAGGTGGCGAGTTCAAATCCCCATCTCGGGCCCGCCAAACAACAATGATGGCTGCAACCAAAAATGGCTGGGCGTTGTGGCGGGCGCCTGTGGTCCCAGCTACTTAGGAGGCGGAGGCAGGAGACTCGCTTGAGCCCAGGAGTTGGAGATTGCTATGAGCTGTGATACCATGGCACTCTACCCAGGGGCATAGCTTGAGGCTCCGTCTCAAAACAACAACAACAACAACAACAACAACAAAAATTGTCTTAGATCTAGTTGCATAAACTAAGCCACCAAGGATTAAAAAAAAAATTCAAATTGGGCGGCACCTGTGGCTCAGGGAGTAGGGCGCTGGCCCCATATGCTGGAGGTGGTAGGTTCAAACCCAGGCCCGGCCAAAAACTGCAACAAGAAATTCAAATGAAACATGTGACTACCCTCAAAGAGTAAAATTTTCACTTTAAAGATAGATAGGTAAAAGATAAAAGTTTGCATTTCTTACAAACAGTAGTTTGGAGCTAGGCTGTGGGTAGTGGTTAGTTAATGAACCTTGCTAATATCAATAACTAGGTCACTTTCCATGACTCCAAGGCAATTCAACATCTAACTAAAAAAAAAAAAAAAAAAATCCTCCTCAGGACATTCTGAACCCAGACAAACAATTCCAAATATTTAAGGACTTGACTTGAAATACGGTTTTAATACCCTGATAACAGACACTTGTAGCTGAATATGCTACATGAGCCATCTGTCCTGTATCAACACCATTTCACAAACAGCAAATTTTTAGACGTTCTAGCCACTAGAGTATTTTTAGAACATAAAAGAACAGAATGATTCCTGGTATTGATAGGCATATTCAGTTAGAAGAAACAAAACTACTCAAACCTTCTTAAGTGATCAATTGGTAGCCATTATAAAATGGTGAGATTTTGCCAAAAAGAATTTAAAGTTTAAAATATGAATGTTGCTGTATTTTTTAGGGGGAAGAGGAAGCAGATATTCTAGCTAAAAATGAAATTTTAGAGTAAGTAGAAATCTTAGATCTCTAATGCCCGAATTTAATAGAAGAGAAAACTGAAGCTCAGAAAGGTAAAGTGACTCACTAAATCAGTACTCAACACACAAACCTGGAGGATGTTTGTTCACAGAATTTCAATTCTTGCAGAATAAAATCAACTTCTTTATTTTAATTTTTAGAGACAGAGTCTCACTCTGTCACCCTGGGTAGAGTGCTATGGCATCATCATAGCTCACAGCAACCTCAAACTCTTGGGCTCAAGTGATCCTCTTGCCTCAGCCCACCACAACACCCAGCTAGCTTTTTTTCTATTTTTAGTAGAGATGGGGTATTGCTCTTGCTCAGGCTACTCTCCAACTCATGAGCTCAGGAGATTCACCCACCTCAGCCTCTCAAGGGTGCTGGGATTATAGGCATAAGCCACTCTGTGGGTCTAAAATTGACTTTTTAAATCAGTGGTTCTCAACTTTCCTAATGCCACAACCCTTTAACACAGTTCCTATGGGTTGCGGCCCACAGGTTGAGAACCGCTGTTTTAAATGCTAATACCAAAATAGTAAATGAACTGAAAAAAATGATGCATGTTATAGGTAATCAAGAAATCGTTTTTACATTACAAAAATAAATCACAGTTCTATTAAAGACCCAGATGAAAAGTGAAACTCCGGAAGAAATAGAAAAATACAAAATAGGCTTGGTGCCTGTGGCTCAATCGGCTAAGGCACCAGCCATGTACACCTAAGGTGGCGGGTTCGAATCCCCAGCCCGGGCCCGCCAAACAACAATGATGGCTGCAACCAAAAAAAAAAAAATGGCCGGGCGTTGTGGCGGGCGCCTGTGGTCCCAGCTACTTGGGAGGCGGAGGCAGGAGACTCGCTTGAGCCCAGGA
>CAUYQV010165706.1:0-44117 GCA_963574575.1 Galagoides demidoff | reverse complement strand
ACATCCAACATCTATAGTTTTAAGACTGTGACATGGGCCATTCTCACTGGGATTAGGTGACATCTCAGAGTTGTTTTGATTTGCATTTCACTAATAATTTGGGATGATGAGGATTTTTTCATGTTTGTTAGCCACTTGTCTTCTCACTGTCCAATCTCTCTTGCCTAGGGACGTAAGGGAATGTTGGCCTCTTTTTTTAATTGATTAATTTGAGTTCTCTGTAGATCCTAGTTATCATAAACCTTTTGTCTGATTCCTAATATGCAAATATCTTTTCCCATTCTGAAGGCCGTCTATTTGCTTGGGGTTTTTTTTTTTTTTTGCATTTTTAAAGAAAGTAATTCACTGACATTACCACATTTTTGCCCACAACTCCTTTGTGGAGTTGAGGAAACTAACGCCCAGGGAGGCAGACTAATGACACACAGAAAGGGCGGAAGACCAAGTCGCGTCTTGGTGAGAGATGCCACTGTCTGCCCAGCTACCATCTATCAAACGGAAAAAGCTGGGCCCTTCACTACACAGAGGGGAGCGGGCTCCAAACACGACTGACTACTATCACTCTGCTTTTGCGTATTGTAATATTCTAATTTATTTCACCATAAATTATTCTGTAACTTCAATGATAAAAATTAAGAATATACACTTGGAAAACATGGTTAGGAATCTTACTACATGCCCGGCTTCATGTAGCCCCACGGCTGCACCTGTCTCTTCAGCTCGGGATTTCCTTTCTTTTCTGTAAATGATTGTGCTAGGCTAGGGATCAGTAATCCCGGAACATGCTACTGCCTATAACTAATAAGAGATGGAATGTTCACTTTCAAAACTGGGGCTTACATATCGAACTAAGTAATCATCTCTTTCTGGGCTGAATGACGCCACAAGTAGCCAGAAACCTAGAATGTGGTATAGCCAATCACTAATAGATGTTATTTCTGTAAATCAATGAAAATTCCTGACAAAAATCTGCCCATTTCTTATTCTGGCTTCACCTTTTAAAAACTGCTTGTAATAGAGACCTTCCCATGGCAATTTGGAAGTGTTTTTCCGGCAGCTGTCCTCATCTTGGCTCAAGAGAACTCATTAAAATTTTATTTCATGCCTCTGTGTCTTCCTTTACGTTGACACAGGAACTACCACTTGGGCATGCCAGAGACGGAACAGGCTCCAAGTCCACTCACTTCTGGTGCACTTTCAAATCATGATTATGGATCATTAAACACGATTACCAAAGGAACACAAAACTCCTTCCCGAGGGACAGCACGGCACTGGGAGTGACTGGATGTGTTGGAGTGGGTACTGATTCAAGGGCTCTGACACTGTCTCAGAGCAAAGGTCATCTTCAGGACAACTGTTTAGCTTCTCCCACCCTCAGGTATCTAATGTATTATCATACTCCTTACAGGTTTTTTAACTGAGGATAAGAAATAACATATCTGGTTTCTACTGCATGTGCCTGCTGCTCAAATAGACTCAAACAGCATTATTCTGTAACCACTGGGACCATTCCACATTGCATTTTTGTTTACTCAACACATTAATTAGTGCACCTTTTTATAAGTACCTTCATCACACCTAGGTTCAACATTTTTTAAAGCTATACAGTTAATAACAATGCCTTGTATTCTTGAAAACTGCTGAGCATAGATTTTAAATGTTCTCACCACAAAAAAAAGATAAATATGTGAGGTAATCTATGTTAATTAGTTTGATGTAACCATTCCACAACATGCACATATTTTAAAACATCCTGTTGTACATGATAAGTAAATTCAATTATCATCAATTACATACATAAAGTTACCAAACACACCTTATGTCTCAAAATGGGAAGGTGCCTGCCTCTTCAGGTCTGCTGACACCTCAGTTTACACCAAGGAGAACCTCACTTAAGTACAAGACTTCATACTTTTGCTACACTTGCTAATCTTGTGGTATAGTCACAGCTCACTACAACCTTGAACTCCAGGGCTCAAGTGATCGTCCTATCACAGACTATGCAATACCTAAAACTACAAGTATGTGCTACCATGCCTGGCTAATTTTTAAATTTTTGTAGAGATGGGGTCTCACTGTGTTGCCCAGGTTGGTCTCAAATTCCTGGCCCAACCAATCCTCTCACGTTGGTCTCCCAAAGTTCTGGGGTTATATGTATGAGGTACCACACCCAGCTTATGTCCTTAATAGCTAGACCCAGAAATGGAATTACAGAATTAAATAATTTGATTACCTTTATCCTTGGGTTATAGCAGGCATCCTCAAACTGCGGCCTGCCTAGGACATTTATCTGGCCCACCAGGTGTTTTTGCTGCAGCTGCCTGTCCTGCTTAGCAGCCAACTCGTCCTGGGGCCGCAGTCCGGCCCTCCAATGGTCTAAGGGACATTGAACGGGCCCCCTGTTTAAAAAGTTTGAGGACCCCTGGGTTATAGGGTATAAGAGGGGTTAGAATCCTATTGATATTGGAACTTTATTGGCTGAATCTCAATATACTTTAATTGAATATTGGACTGCATATTTCTTCTTTAAGAGAAACTAAATTATAAAGAAATCATAAGCAAGTTTTTTTCTGAGATGCAGTCTTGTTCTGTCACCCAGGCTAGAGTGCCACAGCCTCAGCCTAGCTCACAGCAAGCTCAAATTCCTGGGCTCAAGAAATCTTCCTGCTTTAGCCTCCCAAGCAGCTGAGACTATAGGTGCACACAAGGTAGGTATCACCATGCTGGGCTAATTTTCTACTTTTACAAGTTCTGTAAAATCATTTCAAAATAAGAGCAAGACTTTCTCAGCTTTAACTTTCTCAGTTAAAACAAAATGGCTTTAACAACACACACACCTTATTGTCCAAAATCTTTTAAACAAAAATAACACGTGTGTATAATATATACACAATGCACCCCCCCACCCCCCACCAATATACAGAAGATTTACATTGAGAAGAAAAATTCCTCTGTTCCACCCTGGATATTTCTCATCAAAACTCAACAAAGCCCTGAAGTAATTATTGCTAGCATTTTCATTTGTATACTACCAGAATTTTTCAATAGAAAAGCATAAATATATACATCTTTATTAATATACAAACTGCTTTAGAACTTCTTTTCTCTCAATAAATTTTTGGACTATAGCACATACAGATCTAGTGTTACATATATTCTACAATTTATATAACTAATTCATTACTTTTATCTATTTTTTACCAGTTTACATTCCTATTGGCAGTAAAAGAGAGTGGTTATTTTCCTATGCCTTCACTAATATGGGGTATTCCGACACTAAAATCTGTACCAATCTGATAGATGAAAAAGATACGTCATTCTAGATGGCTGTATAAAATTGGCCACTTTTTTTGTGTTTCCTTTAGCTTGGCTTTCACTGTCCCCATCTTTTTTTTTTTTTTTTTGAGACAGAGCCTCAAGCTGTCGCCCTGTGTAGAGTGCTGTGGCATCACAGCTTAGCAACCTCCGACTCCTGGGCTCAAGCGAGTCTCCTGCCTCTGTCTCCCGAGTAGCTGAGACTACAGACACCTGCCACAACGCCCAGCTGTTTTTTGGTTGCAGCTGTCATTGTTGTTTGGTGGGCCCGGGCTGGATTCGAACCCGCCAGCTCAGGTGTATGTGGGCTGGCGCCTTAGTCACTTGAGCCATGGGCGCTGAGCCACTGTTCTCATCTTTTTATCCACATTTTCTATTAGCTTACTCATTATTTTCTTGTTGGGAATCAAATACTTTAAAGTGCTGCATATTTAAGTAATTCTGAAGGACTGTAGTTTCCTTGAGTTTTATGAATTACTTATTTATGAAATTACTCCTGCCCAAATTCAACGAGGTTGGCACAGACAGATTTACTTTGAAATGCAGTAAGCCTACCATACAGATAAAAATAGAAGCACGCGGCACTCCAGTGTGGAAGGAGCTAGAAGGACACTGCATCATAGAGGCAGGAAAAGGCCCACATCGACATAGGCTGGTCTCAGCTCTGCCACGCTACCTGAATAAGCCGGGTGACATTTTGGCCCTCAAAGTATCAACTCCACACAAAAACCGTTGGGCAGAATGACCCTAAGACTTACACGTATAAATGCTGATAATTATTTTAAAAGTGGTTTAGCAGGAACAAACAACAAAATAATAAACTGATTTAAGAGCCCATGGCTATTAAAAGTTCCTTGTTGCCAGAACAGTACCAGGCCCCTTCTTGGCATTTTATGTTGTTTTAGTTTTTCAACTCTTGTGATAAATGAGGTATTTCTTAAAATACAATTAAGAAATTATTAAAAATAAATCACTTTTCTCCCATATGAAGAATTATTTCTGGGTTACGATGCCTACGCTTATTCATTTTACAGTTTTAAAAACTGTGTTTTAAGAAAAAAATTATTTCAAACACAAGTTTTATGTAGGTGGAAAATCACTGCTATAGCAACAGCTTCAGTCTATGAAAATCAATGGTAAAAAACTCACATTACAAACACTTAGAAGAACTTAATATATAAGATTTGAGGGCACGGGATGGTAGCACCTATTACCACTGTTATCATAAGCCATCCATCTAAATACTATCATCCCAAGGAGACAATGTCTTTTAAATGATACAGTCAATTACAATGAATCAAACATGACACTTTAGGCTATCCTCGGGCTGTTATTCCTCCTCTGCCTCTAGTTCCTTGGAGCCAAAGGAATTAGTGGGATAATAACAGCCTCAAATAGTGAGTGATTTGTGAATCTTTGAGGTCTTACTGCAAGTAGAAAGCACTTGTACCCTATCATTTCTCTGTCTGGAGGAAAAAAAAAAAAGGAAAGAAAAGCAGTTGGAACCGGTTTCGTCCCCATCCTCAACTATGCCTTTTTCTTACTATTCTGACAGGCAGAGGTTGAAAACTGGCAACAAAAAAGAAAGTAACAGTATTTTTTCATAAATTTTGCTATCCTAAAAAACAGCAAAATTTTATGTGTATGTGTATATAAAGGAAAGGGAAATACATAGCACATTTCTTCATAAAGCTTTTCCCCCCATTCCATTGCCCAGGTGCAAAACACAGCCAGTGGCAAAAGAAGAAAAGTCCCCCCACCACGACTTAGCAGAGTACACGCTGAGTATGGTAGGCTAATAAAAATATAGTGTTCACACGATTCTGTGATAATATTTTCCTAGCTCTGCCATTTTCTAGCTGTATGATTGTAGCTAACTTAATTTATCTGTGCCTCAGGTCCACCATCTGAAAATATAAATGATGATGGTGCTATCTTACAAGGTCATTGCAAAGATCAAATGAGTTAATGAATGTAAAGCACTGAGGACAGTGTCTGGCAGATGATAAGTACTTAATAGGATGAACATTTATTTCTATTGTTTCATTTTGAACCATCCTACTAGGTTTGCAATGGCACCTACGTGTGGTTTTAATTTGCATTTCCCTGAAGACTAGCGATGTCGAGCATCTGTTCAAGCATGTATTTGCAATCTGCATATTTTCTTGGTGAATTGACAGTTCAAATCTTCTTCCTACTAAGTTGCTTGTTTTCTTAATGCTGTGTTTAAAGAGTTCTTTATGTTATTTGGATATAATTTCTTTGTTAATTGGGTATAATGTATGATATGCAAATACAGTCCTACGCTACGTCAAGACATTTTGGTCAACAACAGACTACATATATGACAGTGGTTCCAAAAAACTATAATGGAGCTGAAAAATCCCTACAACCTAGTGAAGGTGCAGCTATCACAACATCAAAGCACAATGCAACAACACTCGCAAGTTTGTCGGGTGATGTAAACAAACCTACTGCACTGCCCTCCTATAAAAGTAGAGCTCACACAATTATGCACAGTACGTGGTACTTTATAATACTGGTTTATGTAGTTACTATCCTATACTTTATATTGTTATCCTAAGAGTGTATTCCTACTTAGAAGAAGGCCCTGTCATCACAGGAGACTGCAGCTCTGTGCCTCGAGGTGTCAAGATGCAGAGGTGGAAGACAGTGGTACTGACCATCCTGACCCTGTGTAGACCTAGGCGAATGTGTCTGCTTGTGTCTTAGCTTTTAACAAAAAACACTTTTTAAGTAAAAATAAGTAAATAAATTTAGAAAAAGAAAACTGCTTATAGAATAAAGATACAAACAGAATTCTTTTGTGCACTTGTGCAATAGGTTTGTGTTTTAAGCTAAGTGTAATCACACAGTCAAAAATTTAAGTTTATAAAGTAAAAAGTTATAGGAAGCTAAGGATAATTTACTATTTTTTTTTTGAGACAGAATCTCACTATGTCGCCCTCAGTAAAGTGTCAACTCTCGGGCTTAAACGATTCTCTAGCCTCAGCCTCCCAAGTAGCTGGGACTACAGGCGCCAACCACAATTCCCAGCTATTTTTTGGTTGTTGCTGTAGTTGTCTTTGTTGTTTGGCAGGCCGGGGCTAGATTCAAACCTGCCAGCGCTGGTGTATGTGGCTGGTGCCCTGGCCACTGAGCTACAGGCACTGAGCCAGACAATTTACTATTGAAGAAAGAATTTTCTAGTAAGTTTAGTGTCGCCTAAACACAATGCTCCCAAGTCTGCAGTAATGAACAGTGACGTCCTGGGCCTTCCCGCTCACGCAGAGCACGATCCAGTCCTGCAAGCTCCGTTCATGGTAACGTACAGGGACCCCATTTTTTATCTTTCATACCACTACTTGTACTGCACCTTTTCTACGTCTAGAGACATGAATACTCGCCATTGTATTAAGTCATCAGTATATATGTTCCCCCCATTATGACAAAATAGCCTAGGGATCCATTTCTCAGAATACGTCTCCCTCTTTAAGCAATAAACGACTATTTTCTCCAGTTGCTTTTCTTCTCTTGTCCTTAGTCTTCCCCACAACAAAAAGTTTCCAACTTTGAGAAGGTTCAATGTATCAATTTTTTCTATTTGTGAATGCGCTTTTGGTGTCATTTCTAAAAAATCTTTCTCTAATTCAACTTCACAAAGATTACCTCCAGGGTTTTCTTTTAAAAGTGTCATCACTTTAAATTAGGTCTGTGATGCATTTGGTTTTTATACAATGTGCACGAGGTATGAGGGGAAGTTCTCTTTTTTTTGCATGTGAATGTCCAACTGTCCCAGCATTGTTTATTAAAAAGATTAACCTTTCTCCACTGCAATGCCTTTGTACAAAAGTTAAAAAAAAAAACAAAACCATATGGCACGGGTCTATTTCTAGATTCCATTTTGTCCCACTGTTCTATTTGTCTATCCTTTCACTGATGGTGTCCTGATTAATTCATAGTAAGTCTTTGAAATAAGGTAGAATGAGTCCTTCTCCTCCTTTGTTCTTTTTCAAAATTGTTCAGACTACATAAATATAAATAAATTCACATAAATTTCAAAATAATTATATCATGCGTTCTTAAACATAGTATACCAACACTTACAGGTAGCTGTTTCTACAGGGCATTGCAGGAACCCACGGGCCAAACTAAGTGTCTCTTTATTCTTGTATTGCAAGAAACATTTAAAATCTTTTCAGAGGCAACTGAAGATCTCCATTTTCCCCAATTATTTCATCAAAGTCCTGTCTCAGAATGTAAATGCTCCCTCCTTTGATTATTTCTTCTTAATAACTTTAGTCTCTTCAAGATAACCTGACATCACAGTCCTCAAACTACTGATAAACTATTTTTCTCCAGCATACCCTCCCTACAAGCCCAGCCAAGGTGCTGAGGGCTTCTCTCTGGAGTAGAGGAAAGGGAAAAGCCAAGAGAAACCAGTATCTCTCTCTCTGCTACTCCTATTTCCAAACTGTAGAAAAATCTTCACTTGATTAAAGGTTTTATAAACTTCTTGCAACTGCCTTTAAATTAGCCCAATACCAAAAAACCCTTTACAACTGTGGTTTTGTAAACATATAGGCTGCGGCACAATCATCCTCCCAAGTAATCCAATTGCCTTGCCAGGCAGGTGAGGCTTCTTAATTTGAACCAAAATATATAAGACACTTCAAATTTCAAAAAATCATGTTGTCCCTAGAAACGAAAGATAAGTTACTTATTAAATCAATTAATAAGGGAGATTATTAAGAAGATTTCTATTGTATTAATAGGGAGATTTCTATTGTATTTTGTACAGAAAATTATTCCACATTTACAGGGTTTAAATGGCCAAGTAAAAAAACCTTAGGTAATAATGGTCACAGTCCTCAAATTCCTCTACCCCCTTATAGTTTGTTTATAAGGAATAAAGGCTTATAAATACCTATGTGCTAAATTAAAAAACAAAAGAAAGCTGTTAAATTATTCATTTAATATTTTTATGGTCAGGTTTACAACTGACCTCAAATATATACCTTACCATCTATCCCTTCCCGTATTCCACTTCAGGGATTAAGAACAAATCTTACCAAAAGAGTGTGATTATTCAATTCTGACCTGAGTTTCCTACAACTTAATTAAACTAAAGCCATGGGAAAGACAAAAATGTTGTCATTAATTATCTTCTGAGTTACTACCTCACAATTAATCTAAATGAAACAAAATTTTCTCCTCCCTCATTCCTATAGTTTTACCTCATTAAGAAACAAAATGTTTGCAAAAGTTCAATAGTCTAGTTTAATTATTGTACAGGATTTATTTTTTAATCCAAGGAAGAAAAAAGAAACATCCCAGATAACCAAACACAAAAAGATATTTTTGGTCATATGGCAAAGGTCACCCACTTGAATTTTATCAATGAGTGAAAAAAGGGGGCCGCCCAGGCATGGTGGTGCCTCAGGCCTGTGATCCTGGCACTCTGGGAGAACAGCCTGAGCAACAGGTGAGACCTCCATCTCTACGAAAACAAAAAGGGACGGAAGATCCAAGCACTCTCTCAGAGACTGTGGCCCAATTAAATCTGACCTTTCCCAGGAGCCACCGATGATTCTGTAGGAGGCAGAAAACAACATTTAGGAAGACCTTACTTGAATCCACACATACACAGTCCCCAAAAGACTCACTAATGGGTTCTTTAAATTACATATTTCCTGGATTTATATATTTTGTTTCACATTTTAATGTTTACAAAATTGGGCTCATTTAGATTCTATGTGTGCATTTAATGTGGTAGTTTGTTTTCTTAGGCAAGTTGTTATTAAAGCCCTGGTGAAATCTTTCAGTCAGTGCTTCAGAACACAATGTTTGGCACTCAGGTCTAACATGGGTAGGCAGAGCCAGCTTCGCGGTGTCCTAGAGATCACAGTAAACTTGGATGGGTGAAGGCCAGGAGACTCTGGGGGCTCTGCCAGCACTGGACCAGGAGACAGGGCTCAGATTCCCTTCAATGTAGTATTAGTGGAAGCCAAATAGATAAGCAGTGCGGTGGCTTTAAGTTACAACTATCTTTTTGAATTTTTTTCTTTTGATAACCATTAAATAGCAATTAGTAGACCTTTACCAAAGTTTAAAGATTAAAACTGAACACTCGTATTCAATAGGCACTTATGTCTAAACTAGCTGTAGAACCTTAGCAAAGAAGCTCAACCCATTCCCGACGTCTCAAGTTTTCTTTAAGGGTCAACAAAAGGGAAAGAGGCCACGTGCTTTCTAGGACTGCTATCAGAAAAAATAAATCGAGCAATTTTTTTTCTTTGATAAATTTTCGCGTATCTGCTATGTGCCAGCACCTTAAAGAGTATTACTCTAATCCTGCATGGCAGCTATTAACCTCACTTTAGAGAAAAAGAGACAGAGACTCAAAGAGGTTACATGGCTAAAATCAGGCCCGAGATTCAAAGCCAAGTCTGGCTGAACTCAATGCCCAGCCCTTTCCACCTCACTGAGTTACTTCTTGCTTACTGATTCACTATTTCACAGTTATTCATTTACCTTTCCTTGTGTTTCTGCATATAGCATTCTTATTAAAAAAAAAAAAAACCCTCAAAATTTGGTATTTACCCATTACTATTAACTTTCCACTCATTCGAAGAGCTCTTTCTTTCTTATTGCTGTTATTATTTGTAATGAAGCATTATGAAAATCAGGGTGTGTTCATGTGTGTGTTGCAGGTGTACGTGAGAGGAGGAAAATACATGGACAGAACAAAATTTTAAATAAATTTAACATTCAGAGGCACAGATCTTGGTATTAAATTTTGTTTCTCCACCCAAAAGAAATGCTAGAGAGCTTTTTGTGGGAGGGGTAAGGCATTGCAATAAACTGCCTTCAATGCAGGGTCCTGTGTTCACAAATCTACTTGCCACAAGTGATTTGTTTCACCTGTGGCACAAATACAATAACTCACTTTGGTTATACAAACTCTCAGGCTTTGCTTTGTATTAAAATATCCTATTTATACATAAAACAATTTTTTTCCCCACTATCTGAATCCAAATACACAATTTCAATCAAAAGCGAATCTCAATAACCAGTAAGTCCAGCCAAAGAGAACACTTCAAAAGAAATGAGGCAAAATGGCAGCCAAGAAATGGCTCCTTCTGGCTGTCTGAAAAGCCTGAAGCCCATCTGAAATTTGTCTCCATTTAAAACCCACGGCTTCAGTACTGGAAATATACACTTTGAAAGTAATCAAGCATTTCTGGGGGAAGATGGGGACGGGAACAAGAAATAGAAGCTTTCAACTGGTATGAAGTAGTTGTAGTCTTTAACAGTAACAAAGCTTGCAGTTAAGTAATGAATTACTGATGACCAGAGTATCAGACTGATTCGCTACACCCCCAGGGCTGCCGTGTGGAATCTTGAGGGGACGGAGGAAAACCTCCAGCCATCCAGGGACCAATAAAAGAGGGCAGTGTCGAAACTGTGTCATTTTCCCCAGCAGTGTTTAGCCTCCCTGGACAGGGAGGCAGTTCCAGGGGCAGAAGTTTTGGGGGAGGAGGGAAGCTGTAGCAAAATTGAAAATATAAGGAAACGAAGACCCCTGGAGTTGAGCAGACCAAAGGACCATGGAGCAGACCTTAACTTAAGGAGGCTCACCACCCTGCAATTCTCCTGACTCTTAAAAAAGGAGTCCAAAAAACAGTGTCCATGCTATTGTATTGAAGCACGGGGAATTGCTGTTTCTGTGGGATCAAAAACAGTCTACCACTGGCAAATAAATAAATATGGTTCAATTTACTAAATATGGCTCCATCTTCCTATATCTCTCAAGCAAGTCAGATTCTCTCTCTCTCTGAAAGTAAGGTTTGAATGAAGGGATGGGCAGAGCTATCACTGTAATGGCAGCACTCAACGTAACAGTTCAGAGCTCCCACTGCTTAAGGCCCTGGATTCCTGCCCTGGCTGAGGGTTGGCTGTGCAGCGATTCCTTTAAGAACACAAATTGCCAAGAATCCTCCCAATAACCAATTTTAATAAGTAACTTCTTTTCTACTCAGGAGCTGTGGCACGAGAATCACCTAAGCCTAAGAGCTGGAGGTTGTTATGAGCTGTGACACCATGGTACTCTACCTAGAGGCGACAAAGTAACGCTCTGTCTCTAAAAAACAAAACAAAACAAAAAAACAAATAACTTCTTCTGATGAGGTTAAGACTTAGTTTCTGCCTTGTGATCAAACGAACCTTAACAAATTCAAAACTGTGAGCCTGAGAGGCTCCAGGGTAGTTGTAGGGGATCCCCAAGTTACCAGTTCAAAGCCCAAGTTTTGTGTTTCTTCCTGTTATTCACAAAACATGAGCATGACTGCCTACTAAGCCAAGCACAGCAAGCGAGCAGAAAAGGCTTCCTCTGCCTGCTCTCACACACACAGAACTGCTCAGAGCATGTGGTGCAAAGTGAGAGAGAAAGTCGTGTTAATAAAGTTGTCTAGCCAAGATCGAGGACTTTGGTTATTTTTTTTTTTTTTTAGAGACAAGAGTCTCACTCTGTTGCCCTTGGTAGAGTGCTATGGTGTCACAGCTCACAGCAACCTCCAGCTCTCGGGCTTAGGCAATTCTCTTGCCTCAGCCTCCCGAGTAGCTGGGACTACAGGTGCCCACCACAACACCCAGATAGTTTTTTGTTGCAGTTTGACTGGGGCCAGGTTTGAACCTGCCACGTGCAGTATATGGGGCAAATGCCTTACTCCTTTGAGCCACAGGTGCCTCCCAGGACTTTGGTTATTTTTATTTTTTTTTTGAGACAGAGCCTCAAGCTATCCCCCTGGGTAGAGTGCTGTAACACGATAGCTCACAGCAACCTCCAACTCCTGGACTCAAGTGAGTCTCCTGCCTTAGCCTCCCAAGTAGCTGGGACCACAGGTGCCCACTACAATGCCCGGCTATTTTTTGGTTGCAGCTGTCATTGTTTTTAGTGGCCAGGGCTGGATTCGAACCTGCCACCTTAGGTGTATGTGGCTGGCGCCTTAGCCACTTGAGCCACAGGTGCCGAGCGGACTTTGGTTATTTTTAATAACAACTTTAATAGCCACACATGTTAAATAAATTAAAATGATATAAAATACATTACATAAACACAATCCTTAAAGCTATCGGCAACCTCAGTTTCCACTAAGACTCTGCGCTGGCTTTAGTTAGCACTCGGCCTGGCAGGTTACTCTTCTCAGTGTGAGATGGTACTCCACACAGAGCCAAAGACAGCCCCAGGAAAGTTAGATGGCAAAAATCTGTCACTGGGGACCAGCTAGGAGCATGGAGAGCATGTGCCAATCTAGTAGCAAAGCACACCCGACGAGCCAATGAAAGCCACTTCACTTTCTCCACGACAGTGTTTAGTACCTCGTGATGCTGACTTCGTTTGGGGCAATGTGGCTCTCCCTTTGCCTCAGATGACCCAGGGAACTGATGCTTTATACCTGACTATATTCTTAATTGTAAGGATTTTTTTTAAACACTTCTTAATAGTTTTATATCTGCTCACACAAATCTATATACATTTTAGTAAAAAAACTAATGTTACCGGGACAACTAACCAACCATCTGACAAAAACTGAAGTTAAATTCAATATGCAAAATCATTTCCTAATATACTGGAAATAGACATATGAAAAATAAAACATAAACATATAGTAGGGATTCTAGCTATTTCTATAATCTAAGGGCAAATCCAAGAATGACACTGGAAGCAACCCCCCCCCCCAAAAAAAGAGCGCTAGATCCGACAACATCAAAACAAAAACTTGCACAGCAGTGAAGAAATGACAATCAAAATACAAATGAACAGGTCGATGGTGGCTCACGCTTGTCACCCTAGCACTGTGGGAAGCTGAGGAGGGCAGATTACCTTAGCTCAGGAGTTTGAGACCAGCCTGAGCAAGAGTGAGACTCTGTCAGTAAAAATAGTTGGGCATTGTGGCAGGCGTCATTGGGAGGCTAAGGCAAGAGAATTGCTTGAACTCAAGAGTTTGAGGTTGCTGTGAGCTATGATGCCACAGCACTCTATGAAGCGTGACAAATCTGTCTCAAAATAAAAAAAAATACAATGAAAAACCTAACTTATTAAAAATGACTAACATATCAACCTCAAATGTACAGTAAAGGTAATTAATCTGGAGATCAATTGGGAAAATGTATCAAAACATCAAAAATGGGCAACCCCACCCTTTTTTTTTAAACTCATCAATTCTGCTTCTAATAATTTACCCTAAGAAAGCAATTTTCTTTCTTTCTTTCTTTTTTTTTTTTTTGAGACAGAAAATCTCAGTTCGTCGCCCTTGGTAGAGTGCTGGGTCATCACAGCTCACAGCAAACTCAAACTCTTGGACTTAAGCGATTCTCTTGCTTCAGCCTCCCAAGTAGCTGGGACTACAGGTGCTTGCCACAATGCCTGGCTGTTGTAGTTGTTACTGTTGTTTGGTAGGCCCAGGCCAGGTTCAAACCCACCGGTCCTGGTACATGTGGCCAGTGCCCTAGCTGCTGAGCTATGGGTGCCAAGCCAGAAAGCAATTTTCTTAATAAGGACATTCACTATAGCATTGGTAATAACAGCAAAACTTGAAACAAACAAAAGTATCAACATGAACGCATTCAATTACAACTTATCCCCCCATCTGTTCAACAAAGTAATCTACTGCCATTAAAAACAGCAACAGAAAAACAGCAACAGAAAAACAACTTCTACATGTTGAAGATAGCACAGACAACACTGGCCCAAGTTCCTGAAAGACTGCATGGAGTGGAAATAGCTCCCCAGTCTGGCTCCAGCCTGGAACACCTATCCTGGATCGCTGTATGAGCAAAAAACAAACTTCTGTTGTGTTTCTTTAGCAGCTTGGTCTACCCTAACTAATATAGTAAGATACTGGCAGTTTTTAAACACATCTATATGTATGTATATACCTTAAAAAGTGTGCCAAATATGCATCCAAACAAATATGCATTGTGTTTATAATACTTAACAATACTGTTGCAGTAGTTGTAGACTGTTTATTATCATGGCTGTACAGTATTTCGCTGAGAATATGTTACACTTAATTCACCTACTACTTACTGATAGGCATTTGGGTAGTTCCCAGTTTTTTTGCTATTATTAATACACCAACCACCAACAGTCTTTTTTTTTTTCCCTGAGACAGAGTCTCACTTTGTCACCCTTGGTAGAGTGCCGTGATGTCATAGCTCACAGTACCCTCCAGCTCTTGGGCTTAAGCGATTCTTTTGCCTCAGCCTCCCAAGTAGCTGGGACTACAGGAGCCCGCCACAAAGCCTGGCTATTTTTTGTTGCAGTTTGGTTGGGGCCAGGTTTGAACTTGCCACCCTTGGTATATGGGGCTGGCGCCCTACTCACTGAGCCACAGACACCACCCCCACCAACAGTCTTGTACGTGTCTTTTGTTGAACTTATACATGTATTTATGATAGGTACTTACTGGAGAAAGAAATTATTAGGTTACAGGATATACATTATGTTCAGTTTTAGTAGATACTTCCAAAGTGCTAATGCCAACTCGTACTCTGATCAGTAATGTGAGAGTCACAGTTATTCTACACCCTCATAAACACTTGGCATTTTCTGTATTTTTCTTTGTAGTCATTCTGGTGGGTAAGCATTACATACTTTTAATTAGTCTCACTATTAAGATATTTTATTATGTAAAATTGAATTACAATGTACCCCCTTACAATGGAATATTATGATTTTAAGATTACACATAAAATGTGATCTCAATGATATAAAATAATGTCTACAAAATTCTAAAAGAAAATGGTCTGACACTCTGTAAAGTGAATTAGTTGTAGACATTTGCAGCCTGATCTTCTTTAATTAAAACTATTTTCCTCATACTTGCAATTCACTTGGAAACACAGCAATGGGCTTAGGAGTCCCTGGGCTGGAATCCTGCCTCAGTGACTTACTGTGTAGTGTAACCTTGGGTTCCACTAACCTCTCTAACTGCCACTTCCAACCTTTCCCCACTTACAGAAGTGGTAAAGGGCTTGGATTCTAGCAGTAAACCGCCTGAGTTCAACCCTCACTCTGCAATTTCAGAAGTCTTTCTGGGCTTCATCTTCATCTGTAAGCAGAGAAAATACAAGTTCTAACATGTCATAAGACTGCAAGAAAAAAAATGAGGGTATAGATGTAGAGTACTCAGAACTGGCATATATGTGTCTATCACCACCATTTACTTCTGCTGCCATCACCACCTCCACCAAATACATGACAAGAGGAAATAGCCCAAGAAGACACTGAATTCCTCAGGGACCAAGGTGGCACTTGTACCTCTGCTTGCCTAAGATTATTCTCTAAGAGAGGTTGTTGATCACCCAAGACTAGCTGGCCAGATAGCTAGGGGTCTCAAGTAAGCTTCACCTTCACTTACTCCCAAGAAAAATTCAAGGTCCGTTGCAAGGCTGGCTAAAAGACAAGGTTACATCATGCAAATCCCAAATACAAAGAACAAAGACAGTGAAAACTGAGCACCGATTTTTATCCGAAAATTGGTTAAAATGTCATTAGCAAAGGCCTCCTGACTAACTTTCCTACATCTATTCAGGCCTCCTCTAACCTCACAGAATGAGCTTTTCAAAAGACAGAGAGTCTTGGCACCTTGGATTCTTAGGATAAACATGAACATCTCTGACATGGCCTTCACGATCCACCATACTTCTAGCTCTGCTTGCCCCAGAATTCTCAGTCTTTGTGCTCTAGACACACACCTGTGTATCTAAACCCACCATGCTTCCTCCCTCCAGAGGCTTTCTGGCAAATCATTCCTCTCCCTCTCCTTCGGAAGGGGGGTAACTCCTATTTATCCTTTGGATTTCAACTTAGTCAACTCTCTGCAGACATCTTATGACAATGCACCCCTCTCCTCCTAAGCTTGTCACAGTTGTAATTTACCATTTGTGTGACAACTGGCTTAAGGACTACCTCCCCCACCAGAATAAGAACTCCAGGAGGACAGCAACCATGTCTGTGTTTGGTTACAACAGTAACCCTAGTAAAGAACATGCCACTCAGTGCAAAGTAGACTAAATAACTAACCATCTTTTGGTTGACAAGAAGAATGAAATGAATGAAAGAAATCAAGATGAGAAACTATGGAATAACACAGGTCAAACCAATACAGGAGAGGTACGATTTCAAAACCTGAGATCTGTCAGGACAGCCAAGAATCACAAACACACAAAATTATCTCAGAAACAAAACTGAATCTGCCCACGACTGTTTCCAAAGCAAAAAAAATAAAAATAAAAAAAATAAAAAAACTGCAGTCTTATGCAAGTGTGATGCCAACACTAAGATCAAGGCTTCTTTCTCCCTAAGTTCCTGAATCAAATAACTATTTTAACTGATGCCACTTTTACACATCTTGTAAGTAGGCTACGTTCTGTTCACTCCCTTTGAACGACACATTCTTTTTAGTTCTCTGGCTCTACACTTCCTAACTCCCAGAATAATCTGAAATCAGACTGCTGCTCCAAGGTTACTCTGGAGATTGTTTTCATCACTTGTCTACATACCAAGTATGGATGGCAAAAAGGGAAACAATTCTAAGCAGATACAGTGGGTAGGCAAGGAGGTGAGAGAGAGCATCAGTGTGTTAACGAAGTGTTAATTCTACCCAGGTAGTCATCTTTCTGGATAAATACATGCTTGGCATCTATCTAGCTTTCTTTCTTTACAATGGTGGGAAGATAATACATAGAAGCTTTAACCAAGGGCTAGTAAGATAAATGTGATTACTCAATTTAAAGAAATATAAACTACACCTTAATAGGAGTCACAAAGAGTGACAAATCAAAGGTCAAGTAACCCACATAATTAGGAAAATTAATTTATGTTACCATGGCTACTATCACGGAATGAAGGTGAGACACATGGGCTTCTTTTTTTTGAGTCCAGTTTATCATTATCTTTATTATTATAGCCACAAACACGGCAAGCTGATGCTTAATTAGTAAACTGGAGAGAAGACTGCAATCATGATCTGGAACTTTTCCTAGACAGCTGACAGCCTCTGATCTTTGCAAAGGTGCCAAAGAGGAAAGTTCCTGGATTGCAGCCACTAGTTAGCTAAGATATAAGAGGACAAATCTGGGATGTAGCAGGCCATTTAGTGGTGACAATCAATAATGTGTGAAAGCTGAGTACAGACATGTAGAGCCTACCCAGAAATAGCCACGGACACGCAACTGAAAATAAAGAAAAGCAGATAATGAGGTAACATGCTTATCATTTGCCATTTAGTCATATAACATTAGGTGTAAGACATTTAGAACCATGACATGTTTCTATAACTGCAATATGTTTCAATGAAGTCAACATTACAAGGACTAAGCCAGATAAAATTACAAATGTTAAATTTACACTGAACTTTCTTCAACCCTGCTCTAATTTGGGGCTTTTTAATTTTGTATTTTAGCATTGGCAAAGAACTGTTACTATTTTAAAAAGCCCACACACAAGTTATTGAAAAAAGAATATCAGGAAAGCCAGCATAATGTGGCTCACGAACAAGGACTTTGCAGCCAGATCCCAACTCTATCTTGGGCAGTCGCTGCCTTCTTTTTGCCTCAGTTTCCTCCTGTAAATTCATAAAAAATATTATCTACCTCAAAGTTACAAGGATTAAGTGAATTAATATTTATAAAAATACAAAGACTTGGGGAGAGCAGAGAGAGGAAGAAGGAGGGAGGCGGTGGGGTCTCGGTGTGTGCCACACCTTTGGGGGGTAAGACACGATTTAGTGCAAAGTAGACTAAATAACTAACCACCTTTGGGTTGACAAGAAGAATGAAATGAATGAAAGAAATCAAGATGAAAAACTACGAAATAACACAGGTCAAACCAATACAGAAGAGGTATGATTTCAAAACCTGACAAATGCAATCAGTGAAACCTGGTTTCTTATACCCTCAATGAATCCCCAACAATAAATTAAAAAAAAAAAAAGGACAAAGACTTGGAACATGGTATGCCTTATATAAGTTATCTGTCAAATAAATGTCACTTATGTCTCTTTGGGTCCGTTAGTTTAATTAGGTCTCAAGTAGATTTCTAATGTCATAAAACATATAAAAGAGTTTATCCTTTAAGAGATATTGCTCCTATTCTATAAAAGAAAAGTGTCTGTCCTTTATTTGGATTCAACTCAAGGAACAGCTAGGAAAAAAGCCATCATTTACTGAGTACTTACTATGTACCACACATCCTTTATGCTATTCTAGATGTTGTAACAGCCCCATGAATTATCTCTATCTTGTAGATAAGGAAACTGAGAGTTCAGAGAGATTAAATAACCTGCCCAAAAACATAGCTAATAAGGTTAAAGGCAGAATCCAATCCCAGGTCTTTCTGATTCCAAAGTCTGTCTCTATAACCACAAAGTATCAAGTTTAATAAATGCTTTGCTATCTACTGACTAAAATGGTCTACACCAGATCATTAAAAAAATGATGGTTTATTATTTTAAAAAGTAGGTTTTTAAATAATAAACAGTTATCACAGAGTATTCAGTGAACCGACAGTAATTTTGTATTTCATAATGACTAAAACAATCAAATTGTCCAATGAGGGCACCCATAGCTCAGTGGTTAGTGTGCTGGCCACATGCTCCAGGGCTGGTGGGTGCCAACCTGGCTCCGGCCTGCTAAACAAAAACAAACAAAAAGAATAGCTGGGCGTTGTGGTAGGCACTTACAGTCCCAGCTACTCGAGAGGCTGAGGCAAGAGAGTCACTTAAGCCCAAGAGTTTGAGGTTGCTGTGAGCTATGATGCCACAGCACTCCACTGAGGGTGACAAAGTGAGACTGTCTCAAAAAAAACCCCAACAAACAAATTGACCAACGAAGCATCAATCTATTAACTAACAAGTATCATAGCAGCAAGCTAAACATGCTAGGTACCATAATTTCAGAAGTATTATTTCTGATAAGGGTAGAAGGAAATTCTTAATCCTGATTGGGATCAGCAGGGCGCACCAATTAGTTTCCTCTGAATCAGCAGAATCCTTGTTTCCAGGCTAAATATTTAGTTGGTATCAACATCCAACAAAATGTTGGGATTAAAATATATAAATTGCTGAATCATACGTTTACATTCAAACGAGCTATTCATGAAAGTAAAATGCAAAATTATAACAAGGACATTAAAACCAGTACTCTTTTATTTCTCTTTTAAAGTAAAGGACAGGTAGGAGGAACCATGCACAAGACCAAGATACACAGAGATACACCAATAGCCTCGGGTGTTTGGCGGCAACCGGGCAGCCACATCCAGACTGGTACCAGATCATCCTGGTTTGTGACTTGCTCCAGCCTCCTTGTCTATAAACTCATCTAGCACATACCATGTCCCCTTTACTCAATGCTTCCTTGTCTAAGATTGCTATCACAGCGCCTCCCAGAGTCAGCCTCCAACATATCCTTGCTGCTGAAGTGAAACATCATTACGTTTTCCACGTGTGTGTATTTTATAAACTGAAACCAATGTCAAGAAATGGTACTTAACACTATATTCATTACAGTAAGTCCTCAATGGCCATGGGCTCTTGAAAACTGCAACCTTTGAGCAAAATGACATGTAATGAAACCATCTGTTTTTCTCATCCATGTTACAACTACACAACACGGAACAGACAAGGAATAAACTAGGACCTGCTGTCTGTCATTTTGCTTTAAGTTGCAATTTCTAAGAACTTCAGTAAACAGTCACTGAGAACTGACTGTACTTGTACTTTTGTGAACCCTCTTCAAAACGGCTCACTGTGTTAACTACGATGAAACCACATTCCTGATGTGGCCTGTGCATCTGAATGGTTTGATCAAAATAAAAATTTTGGAGGATAAAGAGTATTATAAAGGATCAAGTGTAGGATCCCAAAGTGGATCCTCCAGAGAATCTGCCTTGTCCTGGGTACAGTTCAGGCTGAACAGGTATTACAGGTTTCTATTCTTCAGACCACATCTCTGAATGCCAAAGATTCTATCATTTCTAATTTAAAACTGATTAAGAATGTATGTGTGCTAAGTGCACACTCTCCAAAGACCTGTGAAAAGGATGTCTGGGATGCCAGCATAAAAATTCCCTATCTAGAAACAAGATTCTTTTGAGCCCAGGTTTACTATGTAAATTGAAAGGAAACTAGAGTATACAATGAAGAGGGGAGGTAGTCATATCCTAGGTTCTGAATAAAACAAAATAAACAAATGTTTACTGAGCATCAGGCATGTACCGAGTCCAACAATACATGTACGTAAGCTCAGCCTAAGGGTGCTGCGTATCGAAATGAGAGAGATACACAAAGTGTCTCTCACAGGAGTCATTTACATAACACCAAATAAACCGAACATCTCCTGGCACTTCTTAGAAGGCCCACAGTATATCCACTGATGATGGTCACCTCCATCCCATCAAGGGCAAAAGTTTCAGCAGCTCCAAAACTGTAAACTGAAGGTGTTCGGCACAATCTGAGTGGGGAAGTGGCTATGGGTGGCATACACTAAGAGAACAAGGCCACTCAGAGAGAACAGGTAATTCAAGAATAAACAGGTATGAGTTACATGAGCAGTAAAGGCATTTAAGGTACAAGATAAACCAAGGGAAAAGACTAACAGATTGTATTCAAAGAAGCACAAAGAGGTTCCACTGAGAACAGTGCTGAGCCAGGTAAATAAGGACACTTTAACGGGTGGGCAATGGTGCTGACAAAGACAGAAAATTATAGCCAAACTGAAAAGGAATCCACAAATCTGGCTATTATACCACTTAGTTTAAAGGGGAAAAAAGTATCAAAAATTAAGGGGAGGCATTTTCAGAAAGAGGGAGGCTAGAGCAAGTTTTCTAATCTGAAGAAATCAAACAGAAAGCTAGAAAAGTGCTCGCTTAAGCAACATCCTAGATAGAGATTGGGGGCCAGGCACTGTGCCTCAGGCCTGTAATCACAGCACTCTGGGAAGCCAGGCAGGTGGACTGCTTGAGCTCAGGAGTTCGAGACCAGCAACCTGAGCAAGAGTAAAACCCCATCTCTACTTAAAAAACAGAAAACTAGCAGGTGTAGTGGCACAAACCTGGAGTACCAGCTACTCAGGAGGCTAAGGGAAGAAGACTGCTCAAGCCCGGGAGTTTGAGGTTGATGCCTCCACACTCTACCCAGAGCACCTGTGTGAGACTGTGTAGCCAACAACAAAAAAAGAGATGGGGGCGGGGGTCAACAGCAGAAGGTGAAGAAGAATTTCTCTTAAAAGAGAAGAATAATGGTCACTCTTTTCCAATAGAAAGAATGGAAGTAAAGACAGGATAAAATTGTATCTGACTATGGGCTGTGAAAGAAAAAATGTAGAGAAAGTTCTTCTCAGACAGCCTACGTTTCTCTATTGAGAGAGAAGGGGACAGACAGGAGGTAGCTGGATAATGTCTGCAGATGTGATTAGGGGCCAATTTACAGGGCCATTACTGAGGACCCAGGTGAGACTGGGAAAATCTGTAATGTTTTTTACAATTCTTTTCCCTGAAGAGAGCAGGAAAAGAGTAGATGGGTAGGAATCCCCAATGGAAAACTTAGGGTAAAAAACACGAACAAGAGAGTCAACCGTAGTTTTCCCAGGACACTGAAACTCACCAGTGGTGGACAGCAGAGATAACACTGAAAGGCATATAACCTCCGACTCAGACAACACAGACTCTCAGGCCTCTGCAGTATGCCAGGAAGATCAAATAAAAGTAGACACATTAAAATTCTGGTTCCTAGCTGGCAGGGTGGCTCACGCCTGGAATCCTAGCATTTTCAGAGGCTGAGGTAGGTAGATTGAGCGCAGAAGTTCAAGACCACCCTAAGCAAGAGGGAGACCCAATCTCTAAAAAAAAAATACCCAAGTGTTGTGAGTGTTGTGGTTGGCACCTATAGTCCCAGCTACTTGGGAGGCTGAGGCAAGAGAATCACCTGAGCCCAGGTGTTTGAGGTTGCTGTGATCTATGGCACCATGGAACTCTACCAAGGGTGACAAAGTGAAACTGCCTCAGAAAAAAAAAAAAAATTCTGGTTGCTAGTTAACTAGCCATGATGGTGGACTAGCTACATTTTTAGTTTTATCTGCTTAAGAGGAGAGATGGTGTAATACTTACCTCTGTCAAATTATTCCAAGTATTAAGGGAAACAATATGTGAAAAGACCCGGTATTGTTTCTCATACTTACTAGGGATCAAACAAATATTAATTTTTTCCTCTGAATAAGAGGAGGGCATTATTAGACCAGGCCACAGGCCTATCCCATTATAAAATTCTGTCTTTGGATTTAATAGTGCTGGCCACACCTTACATCCTTTGAATTCTGCAGTTACTTTCTCCCACCCTCACCACCACTAATAATTATACTACCTTACATCTTACTTTCATTATCTCATTAGGCTTGACAACAACACTCTGAGGCAAACAGGATAGTTAACTACCAGGGAGTACAAGGAAACTGAGAGGCAAGGCGATTAAATGACTTGCTTTAGATCAATTTAATGCTCATTAGGTTATCTCTGTTCGGTAAAGTTGCTGAAGTTCATTAAAGAGAAAGGCAACCTGCTCCTGTAACAGATAGCAGGCTCTCTTTGTGGCTTATTAAAGCTAATTTACTTATGATTTCATTTGTATCATATTTTTCAGTGTGCTTTAATTTGTCAATCATAGTATGTCTTTTTTAAGGGGCACAGGGTAAATGCGACCCATAAATAAGAGAGTATCTAAAATTAGATAATGTACATCAAGTTGCTAGATCAGTACCCTGGCATACAAAGCATCCAATAAATATTTGTTGATACGCAAAACAGCTTCCGACTGAACCCTAAACATTTCTTAATAATTTACTACACGTGTCAGTCTCTGTGTAAATTCTATGTTTACAGGCATAATTTATTTCACTGGGCAAGAGACATCGTTTCAATGTTATCTCTGCTATCTACTGAAATAATTTTTGGAAGAAGATAGCCGCTAACCTACATAGAAACAGTACTCTGCGGAATCCAGGGGAAGCAATGGGGTCTGGTGATAGATTCAGAAAATCCATTAAGTTGGATGAGAAAGAAATTACCCTTCATAGTCATGATTTTCTAACTAAAGTTCAGCATTTCCTACAGTTACGAAGGCATGAAACAAGCCACACTTGTACTAGCAACACCTCTGATTTGTCACCAATAAAATTCAGCTATTCCATGTAATATTAGTCATTGCAGATATCTCGAAATATTATTTACACTTAATTACCACTTCAAAATGACCAGAGTTGTTAAACTCACACTTCTAGAATTTATTTACCATGTTAATAGTGTCTCAAACACTGTAAATCCACAACCTTTCTCCTCTAACCATTACTATCTTTTGTGGCTCATTGCTCCCTAAACCCTCATACCAATCATCAGTAATAGAATGTCTGGGATAGCCAGGGTGTCATTCTGATATACAAACAATGACAGTCTTTTTGTCTGTTTTTTTTTTTTTTTTGGACTAAGAATCTTGCTCTGTTAACTTGGGTAGATAAGTGCAGTGGTAGCATCATAGCTCACAGCAACCTCAAATTCTTGGGATCCAGCCATCCTTTTGCCTCAGCCTGAGTAGCTGGAACTACAGAAGCCCCCCATGATGCCTGGCTAGTTTTTCTATTTTTAGAAGAGACCGGTCTCCCTCTTGTTCAGTCTGGTCTCAAACTCCTGAGCTCAAGGGATCCTACAGCCTTGGCCTCCCAGGGTGCTAGGATTACAGGCCTGGCCCAAACAAAGCTTTCTAATACCCTAACACACATACCTATGTGGCTATTCACCTGATACAACAAGGAAGAAAAGGCCAGGAGAAGGAGGAAAGAGGAAGAGACAGGTTAGAGAAGGGAGGTGGACGTGTAAAGGGCCTGCTTATTTCTTATCTTCCTACTAATTATAAGATGAGAACACACACATGCAGAGAAACTACCACGTGGGCTGTGAAACTGCTTGTGGAAAGGCAGAAGAAAGATGCACCGACTGAAACTGAGGCAACAGTGGGAAATGGAGACATGCTAGTTAGTTCTCTGCAGCAGAAGAGGTGGCCGAGCACCTAGCCTAAGATTAAGAAATGTCAAACTGGACAGCTCAGATTTATTAATATTGATTTATCTCCTCTCCTCAGTTCCACATACCCACAACAAAATGTCCATTAGTGGCCTCCCACAAGGCACCAGGAACCATCTTCAGAGGCTCAGGCCTAGGAGTGTTGACTAATGACACTCACCAAGGGACAGAGAAGGAAAAGACAGTCCTTACAAGACTACAATCAAATGGCATTTCTCCACACAGATACTACAAATAAATTTAAGTCTACACGTATTACCAAAACTAAACATCGCAAATTGGCTGTTTTAAGAACAAACATACCTACACGGTATTGTTTCTACAAAAAAATGTGCTGCAAGCTCTCAGCAAGTGATTTATACATAGTCTCAACATGATCTGTGACTGGGAACTACTTTTCGTTAATTACCCTCCAAAAGCAAACAAATCAGAAAGGTAGTAACGGAAAATGAAACGGTGTAGTTTTAAGAACTGATGAAAACATCAAGACAGTGGTAAATATCTTTTTAAAATACTGACAGGAATTACTTTGACATTTTATCAAATTTTAATTGATTATTCTAAGTTATTTAAAGCTAGGATACTCAAAGCATAAGCTAACCTGAAATTTAGTATACAGATAGATTCAGCGCTTTAACATACATTTTAAATACACACACAAAATGAGCTATTTTTCTGTGCTAATCCTCTATCAAAACATTTTTTCAATGAAATGATTCCTTTTCCTTTTTCACACACAAAACAAATTCTCAATTAACCAGAAAAATCAATGAGGAACAGTATTATTATGATACAATAATGTTACACTGCGGAATATGTATTTACAAGAATTACATATAAAAATAAAACTAGATTTTTTTATTTCTGATTTAAATAAAAATCAGCTTTCAAAAACATAACATTTTATTAGTCTAGTAATTAATGTTCTAATAAGAATATTTTGAACCCACATTAAGGTAATAGCATCCTTAGTAGGTACAGCTACTTGAAAACACTGGGGTGACACATCAAGACTAATAAATGCTTAAAAATGCCTATCATGGGGCTGGGCGTGGTGGCTCACCTCTGTATTCCTAGCATTCTGGGAGGGTGAGGTGGATGGATTGCCTGAGCTCAGGAGTTCGGGAGTTCAAGACTAGCCTGAGCAAAAGAGGGAGAGAGAGATCCTGTTGCTAAAAAAAATGGCCGGGTTTTGTGGTGGGCATCTGTAGTCATAGCTACTTGGGAAGCTGAGGCAAGAGGATGGCTGGAGCCCAAGAGTTTGAGGTTGCTGTAAGTTATGATGCCACAGCACTCCACTTAGGGTGACTAAGACTCTGTCTCAAAAACATAAATAAATAAAATTAAAAGAAAAAGAAAATGCCTATCACATTTTCCCAAAGTAATTATGAATGTCAACCCTTCTATACTTACTAAATTGTATCTTGCTATCTTGCACGATCGTTCTCCAATTCTTACTTACCCTATAATTGTAATTATTATTTCTTCACTACCTTGCTAGTACTTGGAAGGAAATTTCTACCCAAATTTGTTCTTAAGGTCCACATTCTTATAAGATCAAATATTTAAGTGCTTTGTTCTTTAGTTAAATTCACAAAGCAATCTGACAATATATTAATATCCTAAAACTGAGTGGCCAGATTAGAAAGGGCATATGAACAGCCTTCTTTGTTATTTTAGTTCCTTTATATATATATATATATATATATTTTTTTTTTTTTTTTTTTTTTTTTTTGAGATGGAGCCTCAAGCTATCCCCCTCGGTAGAGTGCTATGGCACCACAGCTCATAGCAACCTCCAACTCCTGGGCTCAAGCGAGTCTCCTGCCTCGGCCTCCGGAGTAGCTGGGACCACAGACGCCCGCCACAACACCTGGCCATTTTTTGGTTGCAGCCATCATTGTTGTTTGGCGGGCCCGGGCTGGGGATTCGAACCCGCCACCTTAGGTGTACGTGGCTGGCGCCTTAGCCGATTGAGCCACAGGCGCCGAGCCTAGTTCCTTTATATATTAACAAATTATATGACAAACAAATAATCGTCTTCATCATAGTAAGCTTAAAAGATGAATTAGGTCTACCAATTTCATTATTTTAAAAAAATCTATTTTACCTACAAACAACTCAACTTCTCTACTTGCCTCAGTAAAAAATTTCCAAAAAATTGTTCGCTGTACCATTCTTTCATGGCAGAAGAGTTAAAATTAAATACAAACCCATTCTTTGAAAGAACAGTACAATAAGCAGTCATCATTTCAAAATCATCCGCTAAGATGCTGGCAGGCGGAAAAAAAAATAAATCAGAGCTTTCCTGGCACGTAATAGAAACTCAATAAATATTTGTTGAATGAAGAAATTTACTGCTGAAAATATTCCAGTGGGGAATAAAATGAAAGTTGGAATAGCAACTTGCTCTTCTCACTTAAATTACTTAAGTTTAACTCAGTAATAATGAAAAACTTATGAAATTAAAGCAAATAGATAACTCCATTTCTTACTAAAGCAAACATATTTCAAAATAAAAAGCAATTGCTTCTTTAAGAAACAAATCTAATTGTCAACTTTTTGCATGCTCCCCCAAATTACTGCATCATAGTACAATTCCTTTTCAAAAGTTAATAGATCTCTAATTTACATGAGATGACGAATAAATGTTTTGTGCCCTTTACTTAAATAGGTGTGTGCAAATCCATACTATGAGAATAAAAGGTTATTTTTTTACTCCAGAAAAATTTACTCATTCTGTTTTTAAAAGGGATACCTAATTTGAATAATGGAGATTATACTTCTTTCCCCTGAAGGAAAGAATATTCTCTTCTGTTTTGAAGTTGGCACCCACATAGTAAATCTTGGTTAATTTCCAAAATAACACATATGTTACAGTAAATCCTCTTTTTTTTTTAATTAAATCATAGCTGTGCACATTAATGCAATGATGGGGCACAATTTGCTGGTTTTTTATACGATTTGAAGTATTTTCATTGAACTGCTTAATATAGCCTTCACAGCATTTTCTCAGTTATTGTGTTAAGACATTTATATTCTACATTTAGTAAATTTCACATGTACCCTTGTAAGATGCACCATAGGTGTGTTCCCACCAATTACCCTCCCTCCACTCATCCTCCCCCCCCCAATCCTCTTCTTTCAGTGCCAAAAAGCTCTGCTCCTAGAAATGGTTTTACTGGTACCTTCCCAACACTCCACTATCTCTGGATCTATTAATCCTCGAGAGCAAGAGTGGCCAATGCACTTTAGGAAGTGAGGGTTACCTCTCAAATCTAAAGTCTGACTTCTACTATGGGCCAAATCTGAGTTTAATAATACAGTGGTTTTAAAAGAACCACCTTTGGTTGGCTGCACACTGGAGTCACCTGGGGAGCTGAAGTTATACCACATAATGAAATTCTGGGGTGATGCCCACAGTATGAAGGGTGGGGACAAGGGGAAGAAGGGTGGCAGAGGGATATGGATTGAGGGTTTAAATAAGAAGCCCTTACTCTTAGCTCTTAATACACAAAGCGTTTTCTTATAAAAGAGGTATCAAAATTTTAGTTTTTGGGAAAACAGAGAACATACTTTGGCCAATTCAGATGGAAGTTTTAAGACACTTCACCTAAATGTTTGTTCAGTGAAGAACCAAGGACTGGCTCAAATAAGCTATTTTCTCTTTCTTGAGGGAGAGTGAGCAAGCAGGCATAAGCTCACACTTGGCAAATTTCACTTTCTCTTCCTTTAAAATGGGAGTGAAGACTGAAAGAAAAAAACAATTCCATAACAATATGTAGGTTTTCTGGGGCAGTGCCTGTGGCTCAGTGAGTAGGGCGCCGGCCCCATATACTGGAGGTGGTGGTTTCAAACCTGGTCCCAGCCAAAAACTGAAAATAAACAAACAAAAAAACAATATATAAGTTTTCCTACTCCCTTTCTTCAGAGAATTTCCCTAACCTTTATTCAGATAATGATTTGAACATGTCTAACTTAAAATATTAATATGTCTTTGAAAACTCCCAAAACTCTGTGTTGGACAGTTCAACTAAAGCAGGGGTCCTCAAACTTTTTAAACAGGGGGCCAGTTCACTGTCCCTCAGATTATTAGAGGGCCAGACTGTGGGCTCCAGCACTAGTTGGCTGCTAAGCAGGACAGGCAGCGGTGGCAAAAACACCTGGTGGGCCAGATAAATGCCCTAGGCAGGCTGCATGTGGCCTGTGGGCCATAGTTTGAGGACGCCTGAACTAAAGACTAGTATTTCTCTAATTAACCCTTTGGTTTAAAGGAAAACAAACTCTACAGCTTTGTTTTATAAATGTGAGCTTTTACTGTTATTCATACTATTATTGATTTTACTCCATTCTTTATTCATAAAATTCTTGAGTAGGAAAAATATTATTTCTTAGGACAATATATAGAGTATAAGCTTTTGTGACCCATGAATTAGAGTTTAAATTTAAAATGTCAAAAGTCTAAAACTCATATTCATTGATCCAGCAATGCTAATTTTATCATTATATTAATAAGCAATTGTCACCAGTGGCTGGGAGAAGAAGGGGTTGAAAAGGCAGAAGAGAACAGTTAGGGAACTTTTTCTATTGTCTATGATCAGCATGCAGGGGTGTCCAACTTGCGGCCAGCTGGGCCATATGCTTATTGTGAAGACTTGTTTTGCTTATCTGTGATGTCAGATGTCAAAAGTACGCTTGGACCCGTTTTATGGCTAATCAGCTTTATCGTATTTAATGTGTGGCCCAAGACAACTCTTATTCTTCTAATGTGAAGCAAGGGAAAAAAGGTTGGTACCCCAGATTATATGGCTTTTCTAATAATTACTAAAAAGATGTAGATGAATATTGACTTAATAGGAAAATTTCCAGACATATTAAGTGAATCAAGTTACAAATGCGTATGATCCCAATCCTGTTAGTATATAGGAAGGATACTGAAAGAATATGTCAATAATTTGAAAATGTAAGTGGCACAGTATAGGCATTTTTTTGGTGTGACATTCTATAGTTTCTATAGCATGTATTTCTTTTATATGCAAAAAAAAAATTTTCATATATTGTTATTATGCCCCATATGGCTGCAATATACCAACTAAAGTTAAAAGTTCTTTGGTTTTGGTTTAAAAAGAATGAAAGAAGTAATTTATGATCCAAGCTATAATTTTAAACTATAAAATAAATGATGATGATGAAAATAATGATCGGAATGGGAGGAGATAACTGTCAGTGTCCAATAAGATGGACTTAACATAAAAAAGAGAGAATACTAAAATTTTATTACTTCAATATTAACAACGTGTCACAGCAAATTGCTGAATAAATGGCTTACAATTGCCAATTATGAAAAAATGAACTCATTAGGGCCTTCAATGCATTCCTTAAGGCCTTGCCTATATTTAACATTAAGAAATGTTTCAAATACTTTGGATGTTAATTTCAACTGGTCAAATTAAAAGTTTTTACTTGGAGCAGCACCCACAGTGGGTAGGACACCGGCCATGTACGCCCAGGCTGGGAGGTTCAAATTTGGCCCAGCCCAGCTAAAATAATGACAACTGCAACAACAACAACAACAACAACAACAACAACAACAACAACAAATAGCGGGGCATTGTAGCAGGCACCTGTAGTCCCAGCCACTAGGGAGGCTGAGGCAAGAGAATGGCTTCAGCACAAGAGTTTGAGGTTGCTGTGAGCTGTGACACTACAGCACTCTACTGAGGATGACATAATGACACTCCATCTCAAAAAGCAGAAAACAAAAAACAAAAGATTTTCCTTGCCCAGACCTAACTTTCTTTGAACTGAAATCTGCAGACCTATGGTGCTAATGTGCAGAGCATAAATGGCTTTAAGAGAATACTAAAATTTCTTTCTTTCTTTTTTTTTTTTTTTGAGACAGAGCCTCAAGCTGTCCCCGTGGGTAGAGTGCTGTGGCACCACAGCTCACAGCAACCTCCAATCCTGGGCTCCAGAGAGTCTCCTGCCTCAGCCTCCCAAGTAGCTGGGATCACAGGCGCCTGTCACAACGCCCGGCTATTTTTTTTGTTGCAGCCGTCATTGTTGTTTGGTGGGCCCGGGCTGGATTCTAACCCGCCACCTTAGGTGTATGTGGCTGGCGCCTAAGCCACTTGAGCCACAGGTGCCAAGCCTAAAATTTCTTTTTAAAGTAAACTTTAAAATACAACTTATACCTCACTGAAAGTATTATGATTCTGGAATTACGTGAACTGTATAAAATGCTAAATTAAACCTGAAATAACAGAATCCTCTGTACAGATTAAAATTATAAATCTGTAGATGTGTAAGAAAACACTACAGCAACCATCTAGTAAAAGAAGCAGAGTACTGGATGGCGTCTGCATTATGGCTACAACGACCTGAAACAGGCTGATGGTGAGATTGTGGGTGACTAGTTCAAAAAAGACTTTAGTATTACGGATACAGCCCTGTTTCAAAGGTATAAAAATTACAGATAAGGCAATTTTTCTAAGCCTAGATGCTCACTTCTTTTTGGATTCAGATCTTCAATAAAAGAATAAAGAATAAAACTGAACACACAGCTGTTTGCTTCTAGAAATACAAACAGGAGGAAATAAACAGAGGGAGGCTAATGTCTGTACGACTGGGCTAACTACTTCATGCCCAGCTGTGTTTTAATTCGTCTTACTAAGCAGTAACAAACCCTTTTTTATGACAGTCAAAGGCTGAGAATTTCCATTTGTGCTCAGAGAAAGTTAAAGGTACACTGGAAAAAATTTAGAAAGTTAGATTCAGTAATTTGTCTGGTCTATGTACCAAATTGTATAACATCAGCTAAATTTTTTAGGAGTTAATTCTAATTTAAATTCAGAGATGATGATAAAGACGTCTGATCACTCACTTACAAGCAACTTAAAATATAAACAGATAAAGAATGAACAAGTTAAAATTAAGCCCAATTTACTGCCGTAAGAGCATTAAGTCAGGAACAAAGCAAGCATTTTCTGAGGTCAGTTTATGCCAATGGATCATAACTGCAAATAGCTCTGTTCTCTACTCTTTGAAAACTACATAATATTTCTACTATAGCCACAGGTATGAGGAAGGAAGGCAGGGATACGGTCAGATGGAGGTGAGACAGTATTAAATCAAGCAAAAGTCTTTATTATATAGCTACTTTTAGACACCAGTCCTTTTTTTCTTTTCCGTTTAAATAGAAAACCCTAAAGTCAGGGGAAGCCCAGAACCTGAGAGAAATCCAGAAGGGGACATCCACGAAATATATTAACATCAGACATTTTTCAAGTGATCAGTGTTTAATACCATCACCATAACACGCCATCTTTAGACAGGCCACTTGATTGTAGAGAAGACGTTAATTTTAAACCTAAGTTTATAAACTTAATTTTTAAAAACTTCATTATATACCTGATCCAGATTTATGGCAATAGATGTATTAACTGACAATGGGGGAGGTTTTAAAATAATCTTTCACGGTCAATATGATATAGGTTACATAAAATGATAACTTATTCCATAGTTGGGCATCACTCTATTCCACTGTCTTTTTTGATCTGGTGAATTTTTAATAATGGATGACCTACTGTTTATATTGTAGATGGAAATTTTCCCACAAACCACAACTACTAAAAGATCTTTTCAAGTAGGGCACAGACCCACCTGATTGCCAACTCACACCAGGCTTGAATCCCAGCTCCACCAGCTCTCTAAGGTTTAGACTGCTCATTTTCAAGATGAAACGCTTACATAGTGACAGGTGCATAAATGCTCAAAAACCGGTGGGTCAGTCAATGTGATGTATGGAGTAAATGACTCAATTCACGTAAAACACCCAGTGAGTGTATAGAACATATTCAAGTGTTTCATAAAAAGTATGTAATATATAAAACAAGTAAACAAGAAACCACGTAAAAATAAAAGTAGTTTCTGATTTAAATAACTATTTTTTCAAATCTAAAAATGAAAACAAAAAGCCCACTATTTATTAGATTGCAGTATGTTATCCCTTCTGTCTAGCACCATACCTAGCAAACAGTAGATACTAGATAAATTTTGTTACATTAAACAAGGAATATCAAAATCAATTATGAAGTGCTAAGAATCTGCAGGCATTGCCTATTTCCTCTTTGTATCTCTAGTGCCTGGCAGATATCTGAAATGGAATATTCATTTAATTTCATCTTTTCCCTGTTTAATTAAAAAGTAAGCATATTTGAATTTTCCAAACTCTGTAATTTTAAACTCAATGCAGGGGGTTTTGTGCTCAAACTGTAACATACAAACGGGAAAGGGCCAGGTCCATCTAGTTCTTTACTGTATCTCCAATACACACAGTCAATGTCCAACATAGCTGGGGCTCAAATGTTTGAATATATACATGCGTATATTTTGATGTTCTGTACAAAGGGTGAAACAAAAGCCTGTCAACATCATAATCCCCATAGTTCATATCAAACAAACGCATAGTGAGGAGATAATGGCAAAATCATTGCTGGGAAAGCCTGTCTTAAGAAATAGTCCTGGCTCAGCGCCTGTGGTTCAAGTGGCTAAGGTGCCAGCCACATACACCTAAGGTGCTGGGTTCGAATCCAGCCCGGGCCCGCCAAACAACAATGATGGCTGCAACCAAAAAATAGCCAGGCATTGTGGTGGGCGCCTGTGGTCCCAGCTACTTGGGAGGCAGAAGCAGGAGACTCGCTTGAGCCCAGGTGTTGGAGGTTGCTGTGAGCTGTGATGCCATGGCACTCTACCCAGGGCAACAGCTTGAGGCTCTGTCTCAAAAAAAAAAAAAAAAAAAGAAAGAAAGAAAGAAATATTCTTAAAAGTGACAAGTAGAAGCAACAGCAGAGTAAGTTGGTCACAGTGAAGGACTAACATCAGAGCTAACTAGATCCCAGAAATATGTAGTCTGAATGGCATACTGGACTTTCATGTCTTTTCTTACCAAAAATAAAACATTAAAAAAACCTTTGGTGTCATATATGTTGTTTCACAAAAGATACCTGCAAACAATTTTCTTTTTTTGTGTGTGTGTGGACCTAAGTTTTCAGTTTATTTGGGAAAATATCAAGAAGTACAATTATTGAATTGTATGGCAAGAATATGTATAATTTTGTATACGCCAAAGTGTCTTCCAAAGTGGCTATAACATTTTGCATTGTCACCACTAATGAATAAAGTTTACTGTTCCTCAACACCCTTACTAGTGTTTGATATCACCAGCACTTTGGCTTTAGTCATTCTTTTTTTTTTTTTTTTTTTTATTGAACGGTAATTATGTACATTAATGCACTTCTGGGGTACAGTGTGGGGTTTTCACAGACAATCCGAAACATTTCCATCAAACTGTTTAACACAGCCTTCATTTCATTTTCTTAGTTATTGTTTTAAAACGTTCACATTCTACTCTTAGAAAGATTCACTTGTACCCTCGTAAGATAAACCTCAGAAGTGAACCCTCCAATCCTCCTCCCTCCACCCATTCCCCCCTCCGCTCTTCCTACCCTCTCCGCACTTCTTCCCCCCTCTCCACTCTTCTTCCCCCCTCTCCGCTCTTCTTCCCCTCTCCCCGTATTCTTAGGCTGTGCAAAAAATTTTCTAAAGTAAAAACCGAACTTTTCCTCTGCTCTATAAAAACCTCTTAATTATTTCCTTTTCTTTACAGAAGTTGTAATGACTGGCTTGGTCTATTCCCTAAAGGGGGAAAAAAACAAAGCCAGGAAATATTCCTGACCTTTCAACTACCTCTGACAATTAAAGAACACACTCCAAAGAGTTCCTGCAATACTAACTTTGAGAGATAACTGTTAACAGGAAACCTCAAAACACAAGATTATAAAATGGAAATAATTGTATTGAAAAGCAAACAAAAATAATATACAGTAAGGATTTAAATTGCTTTCCGGTGCTTCTGGGTTGGCCTGTATAATTTAGAGAAAGAGACCGTTCATTCATCCTACAGTTTTCAGGGATGTCTCTGAAGATACAGCTCTTTAGCCAAAGATGATTTATTTTCAGAGTCAGTGATAGGAGTTCTTCTAGGGGTATCTGTATACTCAAAATGGTAAGGTGTTATCATGCTCAGTTCTCCAGAGGCCTCAAAGGGTCACTATTCTTCCCCATGCATTTGATTTATTATGAAGATTATAACAAAGTAATTCTATCTCTAATAGAATTTTGTCACCTAAAGTGAAGGCCTTGCAATCTGGAGTGCAAAGTAGTAACACATTCAAGAAAAAGATTAATAATACTGTATGTTCAAGACTATGATTCACACCTTTAAAAAACTGTTATCATCTTCTTTTCCAAAGGAAAACAGATTCCATTAGATTCTAAGTAGGTTACATATGAAGCCCAAATACCCAGGCTGATACAAATATCTAGGGGTCCCCAAAACGGACTATAACAGACCGGGAAATGGCTGACTAATGACCAACAGAGCAAGACGCACACATGCACAAGTGAGACCCGGGGAGAAACCAAGGTCTGGGGACTTAATGGAAAAGAATCTACTTTATATCCCCAGCAGGGGCTCTCTCACTAAATGGAGTCAGGTTCATGATTCGGAGACATCTAATACAGGAGTTTTTATTTAATCTCATGACCAAAACACGTTTAATACTGTCTGAATTTCCTTCTCGCCACTAAGCACATTCATTTTCCATAGAGCTTATAAAGTCTTCCCCATGAGAAGGAGCTTTCCCATAAGGACTAAGAGTCCCTCTGTACACCTTTTAGGCAATCTGCTTCCAGACAGGCGAGTGAAGGCGCCGTCAGTGGTATTCTGCCCCCCACGCACAACTGCTATGGTATTCCTCCCGGTGTTTCTCACTCCCTGACTGCTTCTCTCCCCTTTCCTCATTTTCCTTCTATGCCTCAGCCAAGCCAGTGTCAACCCAGAGGTCTGACCCAATACTGACATCAAAAGAGAGGTTTCTCACTCTTACCTGGCATTAACGTAACATCAATGGATGATGCTGGGGCACGTGAACCCCTTCAGGGCAAAGCCTGTCACTTTTCTGTACTCAAAAGGTAGAGACCATAATACAGAAGGCACTGGAAGCTGGCTGATGTCTTGATAGAAGACGACATTTTAACTCATAAAAAAAGCCACTATAAATATCAGCTACTGATAGATTATCATAAAGTCTAAAAAACACTCCAAATGTTCATACCAGTGCAGCAAGCAAACAGAAGCAGCAGAAACCACTTATCCATCATATTTAACCATTTCCACCCAGGGCCGTCCAACCTTTTTTCCTTCTCTGCCACACATTAGAAGAATAATTATTCTGAACCACATTTAAAATACACAAGCACTAAGGAAAGCTGATGAGTCCCCCCCCCCACACACAAAAGGTATGTGCATAACTTTCACAGTATCACCACAGATAAGCAAAAAGTCCTCTCATAATCCACACGCAGCCCATGGGCCACAGGCTGGACACCACTATGCCATTAGACAGAAAAAAATTAGTATCTTTCTTACTGTTACTTCTTCTAAATTGTAAAGGCCCTTTATATCATTTTCCCTAACAATTTCTTATTGAGTTTGTGGTACATACTGAAATCTATGTTTCTTATAAGTCAAATATTAAGGTAAAAATTTGTTAACTATTGCTAAGTATTTTGGTTCTATATAATTTAAAAGATTATACAGATTATCCTCTAAGAAAAGTGTAAAGAGAAAAAAGCATAATTGAGGAATCCATAAATCAAAGTATAAATAAATCTAAATATATCAGCAATCATAAGATATATAAATTGACTAAAAAGAAAAGTTTGATAAACAGGAAAAAAATCCTACTATTTGCTATTCCAGGGACACACACAAACATTATGAATGAACAAAAAATTTTTTTAAACATAAAAGTGTAGAGAAAAGTAAAAAGGGTAGTGAAAAGAAAAAAAATCATTTCAATGAACCCAGAATAAGTATTCAATAAAATTCAGTATTTATTCAAAATAAAAGTTTTTACCAAAATAGGAATAGCAGAGAATTTCCTAAACCTGGTAAGGATACCTTCCAAAAATCTTCATCAAATGTCACCAAATCCCATCACATGTGAAAATTAGAAGCCTTCATTTTTAAATCACAGCTATACTTGCCTTTACTTGTCAGTATATTAGAGATACTAGACAGCAAAATAAGAAATATAGGACTGGGGGCGGCGCCTGTGGCTCAGTGGGTAGGGCACCGGCCCCATATACGGCGGGTGGCGGGTTCAAACCCGGCCCTGGCCGAACTGCAACAAAAAAATAGCTGGGCCTTGTGGCGGGCACCTGTAGTTGCAGCTACTCGGGAAGCTGAGACAAGAGAATTGCCTAAGCCCCAGAGCTGGAGGTTGCTGTGAGCTGTGACGCCATGCTACTGAGGGAAAAAAAGTGAGACTCTGTCTTTAAAAAAAAAAAAAGAAAAAGAAATATAGAACTGGAAAGGAAAAAGATTAATAGACTTTAAAGAAATAATTCAAACCTCTGATAATTTACATAAGAATGACAAATAATCATATTAAATTTAAAACTCTATTCATAAAAGGATCCCTTAAAGAACAGGTAAGCTACAACTAGGAGAGAAGATTTCCCACATATGTGGGCCAAATATATAAACAAAAACTTCCTACGAAATCATTAATCTAGGAAATGCAAATTGAAACCACAAGGAGAAAAACATTTGACAATCACTATATTGGCAAAAGTTGAACAGTATCAAGTGCAGACAAAGACATGGAATAACAAGGAACTCATATACATTAAGGACCAAGTACAGTAAATAAATCCACTTTGAGAAACAATTTAGACTGACTCAACAAAGTTGAATGGTGCATCTTACAACCTCAGTTATACTCCTATTTATATATCCTAGAGACTCTTCTATATAAAATATGTTCTAGATTTTAAGCTGAGTGTCACGCACAATGGTTGTTCACTTTATTTTTCCTTATGACAAATGTTATATTCACATTATTTAATTAGATTGTCATAAAGAAAATAAACACATATAAATTATTTTTAAAAATTCTTACCATTGTATATTAGCAGTATACTAAAAAATAGTTTGACCAAGAGTTCAGACTATTGCTGGTTACATAAAACAAATTAACCTATATTGCACCAGCAGTTTATAAAGATTGTTTTAACCTGTTTGAAACAAGTTTGACCAAAGGGTTAAAAGCAGCCTTGTTCCTTTCAATGAAACAAGTCTGATCATTAAAAGCAAGAAAGTAATTGCTATTCATTAATCTTCATGTACAGAGTTCCCATCTATGAGCTTATAATCAAAAGCTTCTCCTAAATTATTTCTAGGTGATTCTGGGTATTTGTAAAATCTTCCACTGTCTTTCCTACTTTATTGCATATTATGCAACTTTGTGGTTTAAAGACTATGAAATTTTGGTCTGGTTCATTACACAGTTTGAACTTCCAAAATGAGCAACAGCAAAAAAGAGATTAAATAGTTACATGCAAAATGTCTACTGTTAAAACCAGTGTGAAAAAAAATTTAAGACCGAAGAAACAGAAAATAACTAATCTGGAAATCTTGATTCTTAGATTTTAGATTTGACTTTTATTAGTACTTGACAAATAGTATTATATAAATTAATCTGTTATCCTTTATTTAGCATCTGAATGTATCCTTAATGTTTCACATTTTAAAATAGCTTACATTTGGAAAATACTATGTCTAATTTTAAAAAGATACTTAAATTTTGAAAAAATTAGTGAAAATCTGGCAACTGTTAAGCAAGGATTTATCTGTTTAGTATCTAAACTCCTAAGAGTTAACAATCTATCTACTAAACACCATTTATGAAGCACAGGCTAGAGCCCACTGGAGCTGACCAGGCATGGCCTCTATTAAGTTCCAAGGTCACCCTACTTTAAAAGTCTACTGAAACTAAATTCATCAAGCCCTCCAATGCCCAAATTCCCATCTTTTCCATTCCCCTTTCCAACCTATGGACCTGGCACGTGAGCCCTACAAGGCTTTGTTCTCTCCATCCTTCAGGTAGCCCCCAGTCAACCTCTATCTTTATTGAGGCAGATTCGCTCTTGCCCCAGGCTAGCGTGTAGGGCTTCAGTCTAGCTCACTGCAACCTCAAACTACTGGATTCAAGCCATCTTCCTGCCTCAGCCTTCCAAGCAGCTGAGACTACAGGCATGCTCCATGACACCCAGTAAATTTTTCTATTTCTAACAGGGATCTCGCTCTTGTTCAAGCTGGTGTCAAGCTCTGGGGCTCTAGCAATCCTCCTAACTCATCTCCTAGACTGCTTGTATTATATGTTTGAGCTGTAGGTGAGCCCCACCTCTACCTTACAGATTTAAACTACTCAAAAGAAATGGTGCTCCATAATTAGCAAACTTTCTATACCCTCAACTTCTCAAAGCATGATCTCTGTTTTTTGGCTATTGAGACTTCCCCCTGAGGAAGTCAGCTGTCCTATATGCTCTCTCAACAGCAGACATTCATCCCCTAGCTATCCCCCCAAGGCCTTCTACCACCTGAGCCATCCATTCCCTTAATCCCAGGATGCTGTCATACTCACACCTGGCACATGTGAAATCACTACTTCAATGATCACACTGTATTACCATAACCCCAACCTTCTAGTAAGCACGCTTAACCCTTCTCCCCAGGCCAGTTCTCTGGTCTTGGGAGAACTTCTACCCCACTTTATCAGATTTCTTCTTGATCATACTTCTCTCCTTCCCAACCTTAAGTCCAACAGTCTAATATTTCAACTCATTCATCACACCCAAACCCTCCTGCCTATCTGCCTTTCATTGGATCCATCTAGAAAAACCCTTTGCGGCTTCAAGTTTTCACATTGTCTGTCCTACTGCTGCCTATGAGCCTCCCTCAAGATTCCATAAATACCTAACACAGCATTTAACATTGTATTTCAACAAACTGATGACTTGCTTATCACAAGATATTTAACCTAAATGTTCAACAAAAATTTATGAGCATCTCCCAAGAAGAGAAAGGCACCATTCAGAGTTCTGAGAATTTAGTAGTGAACAGGGTCAGACAAGGACCCTAATCTTGTGAAACACAAGAAAAAATGAAACAAGTAAGTGAAGAAGAACTTGAATGAGCGGTAAGCGTTAGGGGAAAATAAAACAGGCTAACATGAAAGCAAGTGCCTAACTGTGGGCTTCAGCAAAACAGGGGTGATAGGTCACACACTTAGAAGACTTCTCAGAAACACTCTGAATCCTACAGGACTTCTCCATCCCCCAGCAAAGAAGTGCTCAGGTCCGTTCTGGACCATAAATGGACACAGCCCCAATTAGAACATCAAACCAACACAACACAGCATCAAAAGAAAAAAACAGTCCTATTCTATTAAGAGTTAAGAATTAACTGCTATAGTGAAGAAGAGGACCATGCATGTCCACTTCACTTTCTATATGATCGAAGGTGTATGTGATTACTATTATGCCCAGCATCAGCCATAATCCCATATTTGAGTTAGAAAAACCTAAACTAACGCAGGGTTCAGTAATTTTTTCAGCATGTGTGCTATATGGATTACAAAATTGCCCAAATTTCTACCCTTCCTTGTATCCATAACCTTTGCAATTTGAGTTCCCAACTCTTGCTATCACAAGACAGATTCCATCTCTGCACTTCTTGAATCTGAGCTGGCCTTGTGACCATTTGGGGCCAATAGAAAGCAGCAGAAGTGACGCTGAGAAACTAGGCCTCCAGAGACCTTGAGCGCTTCTGCTCACTGGCGTGGATGTCTGCCTCCATTAGACAGCAAGCCTGGGCTAGCTACCAGAGGAAGAGAGACCATACAAAAGAAAGCAGAGTCATTCCCACCACCCCCAGATAAGGCCATTCCAGACCAGCTACGGTGAGCACAGCCTCTCACCTGACCAGCTGATCTCAGACTGACTAGCTGATCTCTGACAAGAGTAGCTCCAACAGAAACTGTAGGAACTGTCCGGCCAGCCCAGAAAGTGTGCATAAGACAATAAGCCACTGAGTTTTTGGATAGTTTGTTTTATGGCAATAACTGATGCAGCAAGATTATGATGATTCACAACTATTCAACTTTGTCTGATAACCTATTACTTTTCTCCATTAATGATTCAGAGCAATTAAAGCCAATAATGGTGTAATATTTCAGTTTCACGGTCTTCTGCAATGAGGCTTAAAAAGCAACCCAGACAGGAACTGTTATAGACAGAAAGATTTAGAACCCCAAAGGATTTTACTTCTACCAATAATACCACTTGTTTCCAACGCAGAGCTTCTTTTTACAAACCTGCTGAGAAAGGAGCAGCAGCTGGACCACCATTTATAATAATGGGGGGGAGAAGATCCAGTATTGTAAAAATTCAGATTTACTAGGTGTTCACAAGGACTTGGGATTCCTCTGTACCAAGGAAAACATGTAATTTGTTTCCTTGTCCTTTCATCATTCTTTTCTGAGATACAGAAATTCTTCAGTGTGAACTATCTGAGAAATGCATCTATTATGGCAAATTCACTATATGTGTGTGTGTGTGTGTGTGTGTGTGTATTTTTTTGCCCAGCCTTCCACTCTTCCAACAGTGTATACAGCTACTTTTTGAAAGTAGGTATAATAAATATAGTAAGTATACATGCTACCCTCCCCTTTTGGCTCATCTGCTAAGGTTTATTGACATGAATGGGACTAGGCCTGCCCTGCTTCCCAGCCTGAGGGGTTGTTCTGATAATCAAATGAGAGGGAAGAAGAAGAGAGGGTTCAAAAGGAATGTGCCCCTGCTCGGCCCATCGCCCACAGTTTTTAGCCCCAGCCTACTCAAGGCTCTGCCTCTGCCAGCCAGTAGTGAGTGCCTAAGAGCATATAATTTCCAGCACTTCTGCAGAGCCTGAATATTCAAATATTTAAAATACTTGAGACCTATTCATCTACACAGTTGTAATCTTTATTTTCCTATTCTTTTTTGTTAATGATGAGGGGTTTTGTTCTTTTACTTCCCCTTCCCCTAACCACCTGCTTTACCAATGATAATAATTATATTCTACAGTTAAATTCATTCATTTCAAAAAAATTTATATTTTTTTTTCAAATACCAGCAACACTTGCATTCAAAATTGTCTTTTCATAGTCACTCCTGGGTACATTATAACACATACTGTCTTTCAATATTCTTTCCTTATTTTTAAATTCCACTCAGCTAAAGTCACAGGACCTGAATTCTTCACTCCTGAAAAAATATATTCAAGCTAAGTCTTGCCTTTTATCTGCAACCCTGACAAAAGCTACTTTATTACGTGAAGAAAGTTCTCATTAGTACTATTGTCTGGGCATTCCACAAAGAAATGGATTCCTAGTTCTTATATCACAGGGCTTTCTTAAATAGAAACAGCATTTTAAAAACCAAATATGGATTCTATTAAATGTATACTAACTACACAATCATCCACGAACATTTATTGACTATTACACGTTTCTACCTTCAAGAGGTATGAAAATCTACATGGGATGAAGATTTAAAATGTTCACATTTCTGAACCACTATTAGCAGGCCCCTAGTTTTTAGTTGTTTTCCAGCATAAATGACCCTAAAGAGTATTCTCTTAGATACCCAAGAGCACAAGCCTGCAGAACAAATACCCATATTATTTCATCTCTTTACCATGTTTCGGTTTTTCAAAGTTCGCTCATATAAATTAATTCACAACCTCATAAACCTATAAAATAGGCAAAACAAGAATTATCCTCTCCATTTACAAAAATGGAAAATTGTGTAATAACTTTGATTACAAGATCAATTTTAGGCAAGGAAAATGGCTAATAAAGGTTACTGAGTCACAGTCTAACCCAAACCTACTTTCCTCTTCACCGCAGTTCTTGGTGCCCACAGGCTTGTGAGGACGTACCCTCTGGTCGCAGAACAGAAAGCATGTTCTTGGCAACTGTAACTTGGTTTGTAAAGGGCCTGAATTGTGTTGTGCACCGAAATCATGATTTCTGAAGTGAGTATACACTATACTTCCACTGTGCTGCAGGAGAAAATACTTAGCATTCCTGTTTACCTTTATTTATTTTTATTTTTTTTTTGCATTTTTTTTTTTTTTTTGGCCAGGGCTTGGTTTGAACCCGCTACCTCCAGCATATGGGGCCAGCGCCCTACCCTTCTGAGCCACAGGCACTGCCCTACCTTTATTTTTAAATCACAATAAAGAAAAAGTTTTATTAATATGCAAGACATGGACTGACAAGAATACATGTATATGATTTAAAAATAAACATATACATAATATTTACTTAATTTAAGGATCTGTACTCAAACGCTTTTTACTTATAGGGGTAAGCAAATAAACCAAAATATTTTAGAGATCTCTACTAAACTGGCCAGACGTCAAAATACAAATAAATGTGGCATAAATCACTAAAAGATAATAGGAACACCACACAAAACTATATCAAACTAGAAATTCACAGAAAAGATTCAAACAAGCAGCAAATATTGGAGAAGATGCCAAAGCATGGCCAAAATCAGGAGCACACAAATTCAAACAGGAATACACCATTTTTGCCCATCAGAGTAACCAAAACTTAAGTACCGTAATACTTAAGTGCTGGCAAGGATATAAGAGAAGAAAAACCCTCCACACTGCAGATAAAATGACAAAGGATTTTTTTGGAAGAAAGTTGCCCAATAGTAAATCACAAATAATAAAACCACATATTTATCTGAATTCTGTAAATGGCTCCAATAATTTTCCCAACCTTAATTCTCAAGTGACCTTAGGAGGTGAATGTACTGTTATAGGCTTTTTAATTTATCATGAAGTCAGTTTTGTGCAATGTGTCATATTATTACTTTTGAAACTCTGCGGACTGACTGAAAAATACTCTTTTTTAATCTTAAAATTATATATTTAAGCACTTCCATTCTGGGGGGCCCCAATTATGGTGTCTGGTGGAATTTTACCATATTTTGTTGCAAGTTAAACTACATACATATTGCCTAACCTGGTAATTTCACACCTATTTTATATTTACATATGATCACTATGCTTATATTTGCCTACTCTAACACTTTTAAAAATTGAGAATGAGAAAAAAAATCCAAAAGCAGGAGGATAGCTAAATAACGAAAGCACATTTTACAGCTATGGAAACACTTGTACTAACCTCTAACTACTACGATGAGAGGAATTAAGATATTGATCAAATAAAAAGTAAAGGTTAAAGAATAGTACATATAGGAAATCTCACTTCTGTTAACATACAAAGTCTGACCATGATGTTCACAAACTTGCCACCACCATGCACTTTCACTGGCAGCACTGAACAAACAACTCAGTGAGGTTTCATAACCTTGGTATATCAGTGTCTCACAGCTCTGCTCATGTTGACATGTGGTGGTGTCTTACTAAGGGGCCTTCATTACAGTTGTTGACTGTACAATGACAGCTCTGACGGTCAATTCTAGAAAACTAGTTCCAAAATCACTGTGAAGGGTAGACTAGGCACTGGTCTTGGTGCGTAGCTTCCCAAGGGGTGTTCTTTTTTTTTTTTTTTGAGACGGAGCCTCAAGCTATCCCCCTGGGTAGAGTGCCATGGCATCACAGCTCATAGCAACCTCCAACTCCTGGGCTCAAGTGAGTCTCCTGCCTCCGCTTCCCAAGTAGCTGGGACCACAGGCGCC
>CAUYQV010165696.1:0-14589 GCA_963574575.1 Galagoides demidoff | reverse complement strand
AATACCTATTTTAACCTGGCCTGAACAGAGAAATAACGGATTTAGGGTTTGTGCGCATAAACACACTAAAATATATCATGAGCATTAAAATGAACACAACTTTTGAAATAAAATACGTGTGCACGTCACTCTTTGGGGACCACGTTAAAGTTCCACAGAGGTCAGACTGTGGGAAGAGCACCAGGAAAACCGCTCTTCCAAAGGCTTACAGTTTTGATGGCCGTGATGAAGTTCAAAGCTTCCTCTCCTGTGTTCTTCTGAAGGATCCCAAATCTCTTCTCGTATAACACAAGGCAGATACCTGTTATTTAAAATAATTATTACTGTTACACAACATAGCAACGCTGGAGTCTGTGATTAGCTGGCTATTAAAGACTTGATGTGGAGTCTCAGCATTGTGTGGGATTTTCTAAGAAAAAAACCAGAACTCCAAGAGCAGAGGAAAGGGAAGGAATCAGAGGCAAAGGGCGCGAGCACTGTCCTCTCTCCAGGCCTAATGACCCAGCACCTTAGAACGCACGGGTCAAAAAAGCACTGTCCTTAGTTGCACCAGCTACAAGGAATTTCCCGGGGCAAAGGTGCCATTGGGTCAGGGCTGCCCTATGCCTTCCCCCAGCTGTGTTGTTGGAGGCCCAAGAAGACCGACAGGAGGCCATTCACAAGAGGAAGAAATGGGAGGGGAATAATTATACACCGGGCTCCCCCTGTGGGCCTGGCGGCACAAGGCTAGAACTTGTAGATGATCCCTTTCTTCGCTTCATCATTTGATTGAGACACAACTTCTTTACCAGTAAAATTCTCAACTCTTCAGAAGAGCTAAAAGGACAGTATGATCAACACCTGTAACCTCTGAATTCAGATGCAGGATTCATCAACCTTTTGGCACGATTACTTTCTCTCTGCCTGCAGTATACATCCATGTCTGTGTGCTGAACCATTTGAAAATGATGTTCAGCCTTCATGATCCTTAAGTCCTTTAGCAGAAATCGCCTAAGAATAAAGGTATTGTCCTATATGAGCCTGATATCATAACATCTCTGCGAACAGTAGTGATCATCCCTCAGTACAACTACCTATTTAAATATTTTCCCCACTTTCCTAAAAATTACCTTCTATAACCATTTTCCTTTATGATCCGGGATCTCTACATCTGCCCTTGGGTCAGTGGATAATTAGCTTTTGATTTATGAATGAGGATGCTGGGTCTAAGAAAGTAAACAACTGGCCTAAAATCTGAGAAGGGAGAGTCAATAAACTCAGCCAGTGCAATTTCACAGCCCTCTGGACTACATTCGTGTGTTCCAGACTCTACTTTTTTCTGTCCAGCCTTTCCAGGTTTCTTCCTATTTGAGTTCTCAACACACAGCCCATGTATCCTTGGGGGGCGTCTGAGGTAGAGCTCTGGACGGTCCATGAACTTTCAAAAAAATTATTTATTTTTACAGCAAGTCATCTATGGCAGTGATTCTGACTTTGAATTTATAGAAATGTTATACATTTTATTTTCAAGATAAACTCAAAACAGTTAATGACAATGGTAGCTACTTAAATAGCCTGGGTAGCAGGTACTTCTGGAGAACACAGTCAAGTAGTGCAGGAGCCTATGAAATTTAGGACACAACTATTTACCAGATGGGCACTGTAGAATAAAACTCATATTAAAATCAAGATAGTACTTTCTTATCTATAAATACCTAGGTTTTTCCAGTTTATAAAGCATATTCAACAGCATAAACTTTATTTTTTTCTAATCAGGGGGTTGCCACATCATAGCAGTAAACTGATTCACGAGTGCATGAATATGTCACAATGTTTCAAAACGCTAAGCCCTGGTGGGTGCAACCCAAGAGTGGTATTTTCTCACTTGTGGGCCACTTTTTGGCACCTACTGCGGTCAACTCCACAAAATTTTGCCACTATGCCAGGACAGCCATCCGTTCTCTCTCTTAGAATGTCTTATTTTGCCAGACTTTATCATTGATATCACATATAACAGACATTGCTAATAGCCCCCCAAATACTCATCTCTCCCCATCCTGTTCTAAGAAAATCCTGATGTTTTCTAGGGGGCATTAGCTGCTGCGCAGGGCAGCCCGTTCACTGGTGCATCAGGCCTCAGAGGATAAATCAGGGTTAAGACTGATTTCACTGTAGCAAATGCCAGTCACCACAGAACCCTAGTAGGATCAATGGGACCTAAAGGGAAAACTGCTTTTTGCTCTCTTGATCAAGGGATACAGCACAGCTGGCTTAGTTCTTTTCTTTCTTTCCCTTCCTTGCTTTTGCCTAGAATGCAGAGGTGAGGTCAGGATCTCTAGCAATCATGTGCAACATACCAGCCAGCTAAGGATAGTTGAGCAAAAAGCCAGAAACAGCTCTCGTCCGCAGTGCATCCTTGAGAGCCAGCTGTGGGCTGCCTTCTCCAGACTTCCCCTAATGCTCCATGATGGGTTTTGACCAACAGAGGCAGGTTTTCTTTGATTTGCAACTGAATGCCTTTGATACTCCTTAATTTAGGGGCTTCCAGTGGACAATTTCCTCTATAATTTGCTGCCTCCCTTCCTTCCTCTTTTTTCTTACGGCCTTCTGTGGATTTCTCATTTGCATGGAGGCTTCCAGTGTGTTAAGATGCCTGGCCCGCCTGTAAAAGCCTCCACGGGGTTTGGGGGTCCTCAGTAGCCGGGGGGATCTTCTGCCAATCCGACCATGCCACACTCCTATTAAATGCTCTGCTACAGCTCCAAGTTACTCTTGGGCCAGATCCCCAATGCCTGTCCCTGGTTTACAAAGCCTTCCATGAGCTGGTCACAGCCCCTCACAATCTCTGCCCTCCCGATGCCCTTACACGCGGTCCTTAAAGTCATTCTGGGACTTTTTCTTTCCTTATCCTTTCTCTTCCTTACTCTCTTCCTTTTTCTCTCTCCCTTTCTTAGATAGGGCCTCACTCTGTTGCCCAGGGTAGAGTGCCGTGGCATCAGCCCAGCTCACAACAACCCCAAACCCCTGGGTTCAAGCCATCCTCCTGCCTCAGCCTCCCAGGTAGCTGGGACTACAGGTGCCTGCCACCACACCTGGCTAATTTTTCTATTTTTAGTAGAGATGGAGTCTTCGTCTTGATCAGGCTGGTCTTGAACTCCTGAACTCCAGCCATTTCCCCACCTCTCTCTCCCAGAGTGCTAGGATTTCAACTGTGAGCCACAGTGCGTAGCCTGGACTTTTCACTGCAATGTTCCTCCTTCCGTGCTTTTCACCTGATAAACTCCTGTTCATCCATCAGGTCTCAGCAGTGAAGCATCACCTCCATGCAGCCCCCTCGCTGAGCCCGGCTCAGGCAGTCCTCTCTGCTTCTCCTGCAACCCTCAACTTGTTCAGCCCCACACCCACCTGCCTGACCAGAGATGCCATATCCCCTGGGCAGCAAGTTCCTCAAGGCAGTGCTTTCTCTGCCTTTCCTTCCCAGAATGATCCTTAAGGAAAGAGATGGTGCCCTCATCTGCTCAGAATCCTCTCCACTCGCATACGAATCAGACCAAATGCACAAGTTCTTGCTGGACACAAGCGCTCTGCCTGATCCACCGTCCCCCTTTCCGACCATGTCTTCTTACACAGACACCCCTCTGTCTCCCTTGCCCCTCAGGGTCACTCACACCAGTGTCCCTCAAAGGCTTCACTTCCCCCCTTGGGGCATTTGCACTTCCGGTCCCCGTGCCTGGACCACTCCCCGCGGGTCCCACTCCTGACTTCCTCCTGCCCCTGCCCCTCACTTCTCCTTAGCAACAAGAGCTTGCCTCGCCCTCACTGCCCCACCCAGGCATCTTTCACGTTCTTTCTTGAGTCTCTTTTTCCTTACTCCTTTGCAGAGTGTATATTGCAATGCGATTACTTGTTGATTGTCACCCTCCTAGAATCGAAGCTCCACCAAGGGTAGGCTATTTGGTCCTATTTGGTCCACTGTGGTGGTCCTAGTACCTAGCACAGTCTCTGACACATAGCAGGTGGTTAATACATGTTTGCTACACAACTTCAGACCCAGCCCATAGTTCAAAGCATAACTTAAGTGCCTAAAAGAAGCATTAAAGGTGGGGGGCGGGCAATGGCCTTACCCTGGTCCTGCAGTCAACGGTCGTGTCTGTTTACTGGAGTTATTGACAGGCCCCAGGTTATCCTCAAAATCACCTGCAAATTCAAACCAGCGAGACGGGGAGGGTGACTTACTTTCGAATGACCATTTGTTCAGTTCGCTGTATAAGTCTTCAATGCGGCCTCTTTCATCACAGAGCTCGTCTAGTCTCCCCATAAAATCAGCCAAGACCTTAAACGAAAACAACCACAGTGACCCAGTGAAGTCGCTGGAGATAAACAAAAGCGGGAAGCCCCTTCGGCTGACTTCAGGCTTTGACTTTGTGTATCACCACCCAGGCTGTGATCCATTCTGCAGTGACACTAATTACATGTCCTCCGTGGGAACCCACCTTATCCACTAACTACCTTGCCCTGGGTTATTTCCTGAAGCCTCAATTTCGCCTTTTGATCTAAAAATGATTCTGGCAATTTAAGAAAAGGAAAACATTTCTCCTGATCAGAATGGAGGAACAAACCACAAAAGAGAAATAAGCCAAGTGTCCCTGTTGGCACAACAACCGGAGGACCGTGACGCTACAACGGTCCCCGAGTGTGTACTGTCATATCTGGGCCCACAGAGGGTTGGTGGTTGTGTCAAGCATGTTGAACTTGGAGCCAGGAGATCTGCAAATTGTGGGCACAGCTCCTTCCCTAAATAGTCTGTGACTTTGGGAAAGTTACATAAGGCCTGTGGATGCTGTTTTCAAAAACCAGGACTTTTGATGAGGAATGCTTCACATTTAATGAGGTTTGAATAGGACCATGCACCTTTCAAAATGTATTAGCTGTTCCTCACAGCAATGTCAGTGCTCCCATTTCCCTTAGAGCGACTAACCAGGGGTCCTCAAACTTTTTAAACAGGGGGCCAGTTCACTGTCCCTCAGACCATTGGAGGGCCGGACTGCAGGCCCCGGGATGAGTCGGCTGCTAAGCAAGACAGGCAGCAGTGGCAAAAACACCTGGCGGGCCGGATAAATGTCCTAGGCAGGCCGCATGTGGCCTGTGGGCCCTAGTTTGAGGATGCCTGGACTAAGCCATCCACAGACACACAGCTGATAAGCTGTCATGTTGAACCCTGATAAAAGGTATAGTCTGACCATCGACCTGCATATGTAATCCATGGACAAATTTAGTTTGCCCACATAGTGCATTAAAAGTACTTTGAATCTGTTATCATTATAAAAACATCAAGAGGTTTCATATTAACACACCGATTTCCCACTATTCATCAAAAGAAGTGTATAATTCAGACACTGGGTCTGAATCCCCACCTAGCAGTAATTTCCTGGAGCTGGGCCAACTGCTGTCCCCTCTAGGAAGGCATGCACTGTCTTGTTTGCTAAAATCTTTACTAGGCATGCCTTATTCTTTTATATTAGTAACCTGGATCCTGGAAGCTTCTGCGTTTGCAGTCCCTCACCTATATGATCCCCTCTGGGTCCAAGTCCAGTTCAAAATAAACAGGCAACTGAACAGGAGTGAAAGAGATTACTATATGTTCACAACCCCCTTTGACCCACTGTTGGTTAAAGGATAATGGTCACATTCTTTAGTATGGTACAAAAACACTGTTAGGACCTGCCTCCTGCCCAGGTCATCTTAGAGAAAACCTCATTCAGCCGTACCACCCCTCTCAACCTCTGAACGCACCATGCCCGCTCATGCCTGGCCTCTCTGCCTGGATGTCCTCCCCTACCTTCTCTGTTTTGTAAACTTCTACTCATTTTGCAAAACCCAGCTCACATGTTACCATCTAAGAATTGTATAAGCATTATGTCACTTAATTTTCACAAGGGTGGGAACTGTTGCTCCCATTTTGTAGATTGAGAAACTGAGGCTTAAGAAAATTCAGTGGCATAGCGGGGTCTCATAGCCAGTGGATGGAGGAGGCCAGGGTTCAAATGTAAGACTGTGGGATACCAAAGACTGTGCTCCTTAATATTGCCTCGTTGTGATTTTACTTTAAGAAAAAGGCCAAATGAAGGCGAAATAAGAGCTTTGGAGGGGGGAAGGTTGTAGGGAGAAATGGAAAGGACAGACCCCTGAACCATTCAAATTTCATTATTCCCTTCTGCACTTTATAGCTGTGACTTGAAGCTCCATTAACATCCCTCTATGTCTTAAAAGCCCCAGAAAAACTGGCCCCAGCCTGCAAACCTCATTGATTTTGTTGTCCAACTTCATAACTTCCGCTGGTTTCATTAGTTTCTTTTGAAAGGCACTCCGGACTCTCTGCCAGTCTTCGCCTTCCCTAGGAGAGAAGTAGGATTATATTAAGAGCAAACCGAAAAGAAAAGAAGGAAGATACAGAAAGACTTCCAGCTGCACCTGCCTGGAAATAAACAAACTGAGAAGCAAATAAACACTGAGAATCAAGTCAAGAAACACCCAGAGAATGTTAGGATTAGAAAATTTTGGATGAAATACGGACAGTATTTTGACAGCAGTTTGACAAAAGAATAATAAAGCACCTTTCCTCCTAGCCTAAGATTGCACCACAAAGTTGAAGCTTAGAGAATTGGGGTTCAGGGATTTTGAGGGGCTCTTGTAGGGCAGCGCTGGGAGGCTAGAGGTTTTAATTCCTAGCAAGAAGAGCGGACAGGTGAACACCCCTTCACCAGCAACTCAGATTTGTTTGCAGAAAAACATGGTCTTCTTTAAACTCGTTGGCTTGGGCCTCACATTTGCAAAGCGACTCAAATTTAGAATTTGACCATTGCCTCCCCCTCCATTTAAGGGGTTTGCAGCCATCGTGGAATGTTCTGCGTTTGCCCATAACTGACAATACAGCTATATCAAAGCTGCATCTTACGTTGACTTTTTTTTTTTTTAATCCCAGGAATTATATTCCGGAAAATACAACTACTAGGCATTACAATGTAAGGGTTTAAAAGTGCTAACTTGATAAATGCTACCGATTAAAAAGCAGAGGGATCACATCACACTGTAGTATTTGTCTATCTAAAATGCAACCTTGACATTGTTCTCATCCCATCTTTACAAGTAGAAAGAAATCATAATCCCCAAACCTTTTCCGAAAGGAAGGCCACGGTCAAAAGCAAAAAAAGGAGATTTCTGACTTTTGACCTTAAAAGAGAGAGTTTCAGAGAATTTTAAGAAATATCATTTGTCTAGGACGTTTGCCTGCACGCTGACTTTGGGATTTTAATTCCCCCAAGAGTCTGAACACCACGATGTGTATAACCCAGCTTTGATTGTCCCTTGAGGGAAAGGCGTGGTCCTGCCCAGTTGCAGAGATTGACAGCAGGTGTTGGGGGACAGCGCCGCTGTCCTCAGTCCACTTCAGTCTACACGAGAGCTGAGATGGCACCTGCCCCGGGAAGGGGCTTTGGAATCTGCCCTAAGTAGGATCCCACTCCAGGAAACTCGTAATTCCCGCCCTCTCCCAATTTCTAGGCCGGTCAGGCACTTCTGGCCAGGCCGCCTGCCCGGGTCCCCGCGACCCAGCGCACTCACAGGATCATCAGCCCGTAGCCTTCTTTGCGATAGTCGCGATAGGCCTTCCAGGGCTTGATCTCCAGCCGCTGCGGATAGGCGCTCTCCGTGCGGTACAGCGCTTCCAGCAGGCACGGAGAGCCCAGGTGCACCGAGTCGAAGGAGCCCAGCTTCATGCGGAAAATCTTGCCGTACTTCTTGTGGTACTCGGCCTGCAATGGGACAGGCACCGCGCGGAGTCAGCGCGCATCCTTGGAGGTGCCGAGCGTCCCAAGAGCGCGTCTCCCTCCTCCCTCCTCTTTCCTCCGTCCTCCTCCAGGACTGGGGACCCGCGCTGCCAGGATGCCGGAGCGCCCAGTGCGCCCGGACCCCGCACCTGGGAGAGGGTTTGGGCATCCCTGGGAGGGCAGGACAGGGAGGGAGGGAATTGGGGGCTCAAAGAGATACTTACCAGGGTGTCGTGCTGTTTCTTGAGCCCCCCTTTCCAGAGGATCTCTATCAGGCTCCCCAGCAGCGGCCAGTTGGTGGGGCCCGGCAGCGCGGTCGCGTTCTGCATCTTGCCATGTGCCACCAGCGGGCAGAGGGGTACCTCCGGCGGCCGATGGGGCGCGCACACAGTGGAAGTCACGGGTCTGGGGGGCTGCCCGTGACTGCGCAGCTGCTGCAGGAAAGCGGCAAGGGCGCGGCTCTTTTTGATGGGGGAGCTCATGGCAGCTCAGCTCGCAGGTCCTGCTCGAGGGGAGGCGCGGGCACTGGCAGGGCGAGGTTGGAAAGGGGCCCTGGCAGGATTTTTTGGGGGGGAGGGTTGACAGTTCTAGGAAAGAGACAAAGAGGATCAGAAGGTGTAATAAAGGGGGAGAAGAAGAGGCAGGGAGCAGAAAGGACCTCGGCGAGGATGCTCAACGTTGCACCGGGCGGTGTGGCAGACTCGAAGCCCAGGTGCTCGGCTCGTGCTGGCCGCAGGGTCTTGGGGGGCTGTGGCCACGGGTTGGGTGTTTCTTGGAAGAGGAAAGGGAGGACTGCGGGTTGGCCTGTGGGTCTGCGATCTGCCTTCCAGGGTCCGGAGCCGTGAACAGAGGTGTGAGGGAGCGTAGAAGTGATGCGGCGGGCGCGCGGTTTCCTCCGGTCCCTCTCCATGCTCCAATGCCCCGGGACCAAGCATTTATGGAGACAGGGCAGGTCCCGGGTGGCCAATGAGCACGCAGGGCGGAGTGGCCCTCGCTGGCCAGGCCCCGAGGGACGCGGGACCCGGAGGGAGGGGATGGAAGGATGGAGTCAGCGAGGTGAGCGAGGGCGCCGGGGCCTCGGGTGACCGGTGCGCCGCGGACTCCACCCCGGAGATAACCCGCGGGAAGGCAGGACGAGCTGGAGTTCAGCGGGTGTACGCCGAGCGCCTCCCCGCCCTCCCCCGGCCGGCAGGAGCCGGCAGCCGCCGCGCTGCACCGCAGCGCTTGCACAATCGCGTGCCGGGAGGGCGAGGTCCCCGAGTGCGGGTCGCGGAGGCTGCTGGCGCCTGCCTGGGCCCCAGAGCTCGTGAGCCTCCGGGGGGTGGGGGGCGGGGTTTCCCAATACGGACTGAACTTTCCTTGGAGGAAGCCTGGCTTTCTGTACACTGCTGGGTGGGGAGGATTTGTATCTTTCTGGAATGTATGGAAAGAGAGAACCTCCAGGTCTGGTCTTGAGCACGAAGAGCCAGTTGAGGCTGTAGAGTTTACTTCCTGCTGCTTCACCTTGGGTTATTAGGAGGAGTGAACGAACTAGGGCAAGGAAGGCGCCTGGTCAACGTCGGGAGAGGCCGGTGCCTGCTGCTGCTACCTCTTTGGTAGTTAGGAAAGGCTCCTGCAGAGCGCAGCTTGCAATCACAGCACTCAGATTCCAGCGGGGCCACCTCCCAGGCCTCCCGTTTCTTGTACATCCAAACCTCATGCAGAGGGTGGTCAGAGAGACTCCAAACCATGGACCCCCAGCCCCTCCACCCTCTACAAAGTCTGTCGTAAGCAAGCGCGGGAACCCGCACCATTTCAACAGTCATCGCGGTTGGCAAGGTAGAAATCACTTCACTAAGTCAGGAAGGGGAGTGGAGATGTTTGTTGATCGCTATAAAGTGGCTCATATGCTTTTATTCTCTGCTAACACAAAACCATCACCCGCCAGGGACGGTGCTTTTCAGTCACCTGACTGGGTCGTTTTGATTCTCCTGTCGCCAAATCCTTCCTTGATCGTTTTCTCGTGAACCATCCTTTTGTTTCTGGAAAACCTTTGCAAGGCCGCGAACGCTGCCATTTCAGATTGGTCTTGAGAGGTTAATGATGTTCTGTTAATAAAAATAATATCTATTGGGCGACGCCTGTGGTTCAGGGGATAGGGCGCCGGCTCCATATACCGAGGGTGGTGGGTTCGAACCCAGCCCTGGCAGAACTGCAACAAAAAATAGCCAGGTGTTGTGGCGGGCACCTGTAGTCCCCGCTACTTGGGAGGCTGAGGCAAGAGAATTGCCTAAGCCCAGGAGTTGGAGGTTGCTGTGAGCTGTCAACAGAGGGTGATAAAGTGAGACTCTTGTCTCAAAAAAAAACTATTGATATATATCATGGTTTACATACTACCTATAATGTATTACACCTATTTATCTATACACTATATCGTTTATACGCTATAGCATGTAGTGTAAGTTATATACTATGTATGGATTTTATGTGTTACATAATATGCAAATGAAGCTCGCCAGGACCTGTGAGGAACCAGGCTGTGAGCTAAACAGTTTAGATCAACTTATCTCATTTTGTTCTCACCTCAACCCAATGCCAAAAATAATTAATTAAAAAAATCAGAAACTTACAAAAATCCCCACAGAAACAAATTTTAAAATCTCCAATGCATAGGGAGTTAAATCATTTGCGCAATGTCACAGGCTAATGACCCAGGTGGAATTCAGACCCAATATTTTCTCATTCTACCCTAAGCCCTTAATATGTTAATATGTAATGCTGCATTACATCACCTTTTCTTAAACAAGAATATTTCAGAATATGGGAAGTACTCCATGAAACCGAATATCTCTAAGAGCAGAGGTCCTCAATCTTTTTAAACAGGGGGTCAGTTCACTGTGCCTCAGACCATTGGAGGGCCGGACTGCGGGCCCCGGGATGAGCCGGCTGCTAAGCAGGACAGGCAGAGGTGGCAAAAATATCTGGAGGGCCAGATAAATGTCCTAGGCGGGCTGCATGTGGCGTAGTTTGAGGACACCTGTCTAAGAGGGACGTGGAGATCAGAAGGACTCTGGCAGTCTGACAGCAGTCTGTGTGGGGCAGGTGATGTCCATGTTTTATGCTTTGATGAAGTGAAAAAGAATAGCCCGAAAGACAGGATCCATTTAGCCCGCCCCTACTCACCTTGCTTCTGGAATGGTGCTGGGGCGCGGTGAGTGGGCTCCCTTTACTTCAGCTACTGAGTTGTTTTCCCATTGATGCCTTCTTTTCTTTCTCAGCAGAAGTGTTCCAAAGAAGGGCAAGTAATTTCAGATGTGCTAGGTTTTCCTGTGAATTTAGTGCTATATTGTTTCATGTTTCCTAAAGTACAGGCAATTGTGAGTCACATAACAGCCCAAAACAAAATCCCTGTCTCAGGGAAGCTGGTTTCTCATGTTCAACGGCCAAAGTCTCGAATAATGTTTATGCTGGATTTCGAAGGACAGCGAGTCGAGTTCTTTGTGACTTCCCTGACACAAACTCGTACCCGTCTCAGGTGAGAGCAGTTAGATCCAAAGTGGCTCTTTTGAGTCCACTCCCAGAAACTCACTGTTTCCTCACTGGGCTTTGTCCCTCACTCTCTACTTAGCTCCGTGAGTCATTGGGACGGGGATCCTTTCGGGAATGAATAATGAGACATTCTGAAGAGCCTCATACATGCCTGCCATCATTACTGAGACAGGCCCAGGCCCTCTGTTTCGTTCTGGGAAATCTTACCAAGTCCTGGGATGGATAATTATCTGCCAGCCCTCATGCTAAGCAACCATAGATGACAGCATGTGTGTCTGTGTGTGCACATGTACACACACGTGTGATGAGTGTGAGGTGAAGGAGTCTATGCCAGGGGCAAGAGCTTGTTTCTCTGTACGGGAAAAGAAAAAGAAAAACCTTTCAAATATATGGATATTGTTTTGTGCCTAAAACCTGGTTTAAACTAAAGCATGAGTCCTGGATCCACTTGATGACGATGGACACTTGGAGGACTTCGTTTCCAGATCTGTTGCGTGGGTCGTGATGGAACTCACCTTCCCGTAAAGCTCAAACCTCATGGAAATAGGAATAGTGACAATAGCTAGTTTCATGGGGTTGCTCTGGGAATGACAATCAAGTTCCTAGCTGAGAAGAGGGCCCAGTAAATATTATCTCATAGCCTCGCTGTATTGCAGGCCGTGGTTTATTCAAAGTACATCAATGGCGGGCAATTTGGATGTCTCAGTTATACTTTCTGTTCAATTCAATAGTCATTATTTTGACTCAGGAAGCTGAATAATTGATTAAAGCAGAGGGAAGATTAGCAAAGAAGTGCCTGAGAAGCCAAGTGAGCCAGGGACTACTCACTTACCTTTCTGAGCCTCAGTTACCTGTCTCAAAAGTGGGGAGAATGGTGTCCTCCTGCTTGGGGTTTTTCTGAGGATAACAAAGGCCTGAAAGTCCCTGGCATAAATATTACCATGAGCTCCAGGGATTAGACTCTCTCATCATCTCTATTACAGTTGTCTTGGTGTCATCTGTCCAATTAGACAAATCCCCTTCGTGTTACAGACATTATTTTTTGCTTTTGTGTTTCTCCTAGAGCAGATGACACAGCACGGTTCACACTGGCGCGCACCCAATAAGCAAATAATAGGCAATTGATTGTTGATTATTTCCTCATTCTCAACCGGAAAGAGAAGAATCCGTATCAATGTATTCTTTGTTTTCTGAGGAAATTGGTGGTGAATTCTGGAGGGCTTTATTTGTGAGTCAGAGGCAGAGCAGTTCTATATAACAAAAATAGTTCTAGTCTGAACAGCTTGGGTTGAAACCATGGCTCCACCATGCATTAGCTGGGTGGCTTAGGGTGTGCCATCGAACTTCTCTGAGTCTGGTGTCCTTGTGAGTCAATTTGAGGGTTGCTGGACCCACATCCCAGGAAGGTTAAGACAAACATTTAAAATATTAAGTGAAACACAACCAAAATTATCTTTACAAAAATCTGTTTGGCTTCTCTAATTTCTTGATGATTTCTGAATAGAATTCAATCATGTTGGTGAAGTTACATTATAGGCATATTATGTATGTATATATAACATTTTAAAATTTCTGTTCAATTTAATAATAGTTTTTAAATATATATAAAAATTATATATATGTATATAATATGCCTATAATAAATTTTATATAAAATATAAATTTCATACAAAATAAACATATTCTATATGTGTTTTTTTTAGACAGAGTCTCACTCTGTAGCCCTGGGTAGAGTGCCATGGCATCAGCCTAGCTCATAGCAACCTCAAACTCTTGGATTCAAGTGATCTTCCTGCCTTAGCCTCTCCTGAGTAGCTGGGACTACAGGTGCCTGCAACAATGCTAGCTTAATTGTTCTTTTCTTTTTTGTAGAGATGGGGTCTCACTCTTGCTTAAGCCAGTCTTGAATACTTGAACTCAAGCTATCCTCCCCCCTTGGCTTCCCAGAGTGCTAGGATTACAGGTGTGAGCTACTACGTCTGGCAAGTTATCTTATTTATTTATCTAAAATATATTTTATATATATATATATATATATATCTACATGTATATATATATCAGGTATGGGAAAGTGTATCTTAAATCCTCCAAAACAAAATTACATGGGGAGAGAACTTTCTTGTTTTTTGCAATTTTTGGCCGGGGCTGGGTTAGAACCTGCCACTTCTGGCATATGGGGCTGGTGCCCTACTCCTTTGAGCCACAGGTACCGCCCATGGGGAGAACTTTTGAACAGATTCATCATAAAAAGAGTTCCTCCATTTCAAAAGAGATGAAAAATATAGTGTGTACACTCAAGTTTTACTATAATTACTACAAATTATAATTTATTAAGGAAATACTATGTCTGTATCACATACCTTATTATCACTAGCCACACAATGCCACAAGGCAAATATTAGTTCCTGTTTTACAAGGACAGAACCTTGGTTTCTTACAGAATCTAATCCAGCCCTGGGTTGCATCTACCTTGCTATCATTATAACTAACTTGGTTCACCTTGGCCTCACCTCCCCTTATTAAAATGGGAATAATAACAATAGTGGTTCTTATATATCATTATAATATTATAGTTATAATAAAATCATATGGCTGTGGTCTTATAACTTAAATCTTAGCTTGTTTGAGAGGCCAATTTTTTTCTCTGCTATATTCCTAGTACCTACAACTGTGTCTGGATCAGCTTAGGTGTGCCATAAATATCTGTCAAACTATATGTTGCAAAAATGACAAAAATTAAGTACTTTGCTGCTAGACCTGTCCTTGTGCAATTGATTCTATAATTCTTTTAAAACATGGGATGGCACCTGTGGCTCAAAGGGGTAGGGTACCGGCCCCATATGCTGGAGGTGGCAGGTTCAAACAGTCAAAAATTGCAAAAGAACAACAACAAACAAAAAAACATAGATCCTGGGAAAAGATGTGTCTAATTATAAACTTTATATGTAAAGAAACATCGGTTTTGCTTTTCAGTTTTGAAATGTGTAGGGTGCACTCTTTAAAATAACTGATTATCTTCTTACAAAGCTAGAGAATCCAATAAATGGATTGATAAATGTAAAGTAGTTTGAACAGTACTTGTTAGGTGATAAATGCTTGGTTTTAGCTGTTTTGTTTTTTTTTTTTTTTTTTTGAGACAGAGCCTCAAGCTATCCCCCTGGGTAGAGTGCCATGGCATCACAGCTCATAGCAACCTCCAACTCCTGGGCTCAAGCGAGTCTCCTGCCTCTGCCTCCCAAGTAGCTGGGACTACAGG
>CAUYQV010165691.1:0-10628 GCA_963574575.1 Galagoides demidoff | reverse complement strand
CTCCCTGGAAAACTCCTTGTCCTTAAGAACTCAGCAGACATGTCACCTCCTTCAAAGCCATCCAGAGTTCCCCAGGCAGTGAGGGCTCCCACCCCAGTGACCACAGCATTCTGCCCACACTTCACTTACTGAGAGATTTTGGCCTTGGTAAGGTATGTGATGCTCCTGGGCTGAGCTCCAGAAGGATGGGCGTGTGTCTCTTTTTTTTTCTTTGGATTACTTAACATATTCTTTTTAAAATTATGCAAGTAATTCATGAAAAATACGCATATTGGCTCAGCGCCTGTGGCTCAATCAGCTAAGGCACCAGCCACGTACACCTAAGGTGGCAGGTTCGAATCCCCACCCCGGGCCCGCCAAACAACAATGATGGCTGCACCAAAAAATGGCCCGGCGTTGTGGCGGGCGCCTGTGGTCCCAGCTACTTGGGAGGCGGAGACAGGAGACTCGCTTGAGCCCAGGAGTTGAAGGTTGCGGTGAGCTGTGATGCCATGGCACTCTACCCAGGGGGATAGCTTGAGGCTCTGTCTCAAAAAAAAAAAAATATGCATATTATAAAAATTAAAATAATGCACAATGAGTGTTTAAGCTCCAACCTTCTCCCCAGAAAATACCAGGGTTAATAGTTTTGTGAATTTCTTTTGCTCCATATTTACTTTCTGTTTGCACAAATTTATTTAGTATTTTTTGCATAAATGAGATCAATCTGTATGCGTTTGTCCTATGGCTTGCTTTTTTCACTTAATAATGGATTGTGTGTGTGGTAGGCAGAATAATACTCCCCTGAAGATGTATACATCCTAATCCTTCAAATCTGTGATGATATCACCTTACATGGTAAGAGGGACCGTGCAGATGTGATTGCATTAAGTATCTTGAGATGAGAAATTTATTCAGATGGTTGAGAGGGGGCTGATACAATCCTAAGGGTCTTTATGAGAGAGGGGCAGGGAAGTTAGAGTAAGACGTGAAGATGCTACACTGTGGGTTTTGAAGATGGAGGACAGGGCCATAGGCCAAGGACTGCAGGCAGCCTCTGGAAGCTGGAAAAGGCAAGGAAATAGATGTGCACCCCCGGAGCCTCCAGAAGGAGCACAGCCCTGCAGACACCTCGAGTTTAGCCCAGTGAGATGTCTGATGTGTAGATCCAGAAGGTAATAAATTTGTGTTGTTTAAAGCAAATAGTTTGTGGTAATTTGTTACAGCAACAAAAATAAACTAATACAGTGGGTATAGAGCTGAGATAAATTATAATATTTATAGTAGTAGCCAACGTTTATAGAGTGTACACTATATGCCAGACACTGTCCTAGGGTTTTGTGTTATGTATTAGTCTGCTGGGACTGCCCTACCAAAATACCACAGACTAGATGGATTAAACAAAAGAAAGGTATTATCTCACAGGTCTGCTGGCTGGAAGTCCAAGATCAAGGTGCCGTCAGGGTCAGCTTCTCCCAAGGCCTCTCTCCTTGGCTTGCAGGTGGCTGCTTTCCTGTGGCCTCTTCACATAGTTGTCCCTCCGTGCACACATGCCCTGGTGGCCCTTGTGTGTCCTCACACCATCTTTTCTTGTGTACATGCATCCCTGGTGGCTCTTCCTTTCCTTTGATAAGGACCCAGTCAGATTGCATTAGGATCCACCCTAATGGCTTCGTTTTCACTTAACCCTTTCAAGGTTAAGTCCCATTTTCCAAATGCCAACATTCTGAGGTCCTAGGGGTTAGGATTTCAACATACGAATTTGGGGGCACACAATTAGGCCCATAACATGAGGATTATTTCATTCAATCTCTACAAGAACCCAGTGAAATAGAATAGATAAGGAAAAAGAGGTACAGAGTGGTTATGTTCCTTGCTCAAATTTACACAGAGAGTAAGTAGCTGGGCCAGATCTGGGAGTTGCCTACTTATATTGTTTGCCTGTTTTTCTATGAAGCTGTTGTCTGTTCTTTTTGGTTTACAGGTTCATCTGTGGGGCAGCATTTAATAAAGAAGGAGTGAGGCAATGGTTCCTAGTCCTAGGAGAATATGGGTCAAGCTGGCCTAAGCCTGGAGCCTAGTCTGATCTCCCTCAAACCAGGTTGAGGGGGTAGAGTTTGGGGGAAGGGAAGGTGTTCTGGTCCACTTTCTCCTCCTAACTCTCAGGGAATTATGGTTGATAGTTTTACAGCTTGGGGTATCCCAAGGACATTGCTAGGAGGCTACTGCTATTCCAGATTCCAGGTCCTCAGATGTCCCAAGAGAACTTCTCCCAGTATGAAAGATCTGTCCAGGCCAGCTGCAAAGGAAGGACAGCCAGTGGCTTGGCCAGCTGTCTCCTGGACATAGGTGGCTGGAAGGCACCCGTGGTTGGGGTGGAGCCTCCCTCCTCTCAGCTTGACAGCTCATTTTGGTCACGGTGGCAAAGGGTACAGCTGCCCATGGGGCCCAGGCAGGTCTCTGGCTGGCTGGCTGCCCAAATCAATGAGAATGCCCCAGTTAGCTCTTAAGAAGGGCAGAGAGTGATGGCCTCAAAGCACCAAGCCCTCAGAGCAGGGAGCTCCAGAGGTACTTTCCTGTGTCAGCCCTTCAGCTTTCTGTGACCCAGGGTCTGTGCTCTCCCTAAGACTGTCTCCTACCACACGCACACATACACACCCCATGCTTCTTGCTCCCTTCCCCCAACTCCATCAGAGTCCACAACAGCAGGAGGTAGAGACCCTCAGTGGCAACTCTATCTGGGCCCACCATGGCACCCACAGAGGGGCATCAGGGGTCTGAATAGAAGCTGAAATAGTTCCTGTTTCGGGTCATAGCTCTTGGTATGGTATGAGGAAGTGTGAATATCCTGCATCCCATTCTTCCCATTCAGCTCTCCACCAGTGGAATTTCCTCTGTATCATTCCCAGGGCAGAATGGTTACCCAGTCAGCTTGAACTCCTCCAGTGACAGGGAGCTCACCACTCTCCGAAGCAGCCTGTAACAGCCCAGGCAGTGCTCCCGGCTGGAGAGTTCATCCTTACCCTGCCCCATCTGCTTCTTGCTTGATCCCCACAGAAGATGACCAGTCCTTTTTCCTCAAGACTTTTCAGATATTTGAAGGCAGCGCTCTTTCTCTAAAAGGGAACATTGTGGGGTTTAACAGGAAGAAAGAAATCCAGTCATTTCACGCCCACACATGTGGCCAGGAGAACAGTGCAGTGGGTCTCTGGGCTGTTCCAACTACAGACCACACAGCCTCACTGGCTAGAGGGATGAGGCCCTTTGTCCGGGTCCCGGTGGAGCCTTTCTGGGTCTCTTGGGCCTAGACAGGGTATACAGCTTCCTGGAGAGAAGGCTGCACTTGGAATTTGACCCCCACAGCTGCCAGGCCCAGTTTATTCCATTTCCCAGTCAGGAGCCCTTAAGCAAGTTGCTTAAACTCTCTGAGCTTCAGTTTTCTTGTCTATGAAATGGGGAAATATCTATTGTGCTACAAGAATCAGATGACATCACATATGGGAAAATACTTTGTCAACCAAAACACACTCTACCAATGATTAACCAGTTCAAATGGTGAGTGAAGAAGCCTGTGGAGTCCTTGTCCCAAGCCTTGCTGTGGGGGAATGTCTGGAGCAGAGTTTGTTTTAAGAGGACTTTGGACTCCTCCTCAAGCCCTGGCTGGTTCCTGGCACCTGGGGCTTCCCAGGGTGAGGCTCACGGCCCCCCATCCTGCATGGCCCTCTGCCCCATAGGGCCTCTCTACCCCTGTCTTCAGAAGAGAACTCTAGACCAAAGGGCCCTAGCTTTGGAAATGAGTATGGGGTGACTATCATGAGATCCAGTTTGGTGTAAGGCCAACAGTAGGTGGGAGGGAGGGCCTCTCGGCTGCAGGCGGTTCTCCTCCCCTCTCCAGGAGCCCCCAGGCTGCCGGCCCAGAGCTGCACTCCACAGCCTGTGCTCATCTGGGGCGCTGTCGCTCCTGCCTGGCCTTTAATTTAGACAGAGGTTAGTTCTAATCTCCCAATTAGAATGGACTTTAACAAGAGAAGCAAGGGAGGGCAGGGAGGCAGGGACCCAGCCTAATGACAGTGGGAGAATTATGAAGTGAGAGGGTTTCATTTGCAGAAGAGGCCTGGCGGGGGAAGCCTGTCCAGCCGGCTAGGGGCTGAGCTTCAACTGCTGCACCTGGTCTCCTTCTGGGCTGCCCACACCTCTCCTCGGCTCTCTGTGCAGACTCTATGCCTTCAAGTGTGCAGACCGTGGCTCCACGGTGGCTCTCTGGACAGGCCTGAGTGCTGTGACTGGGCAGACATGGCTGCTGCCCTCATCACCTGGTGTCAAGGGAGCAGAGAGGCCAGGGGCCTCCAGAAATAGCAGCATGTTGGCACCTGCCTAACCCCAATCCGGTTTATCCTGAGTTAGCAGAAGCACTCGTGAGGTATAAGATGTACTTCCCAGGTGGGGCTGGGCCAGGCAGCCGTCCTTCCTCATGCCACACGGTGCCCTGAGGGTGTCAGGGCTGCAAATGAAGGGACCCTGCCCAAAGGGCCTTGAGCAGGCAGGTGGTATGGTGGCCCTCCAGGGGAGGGGAGTGAGTTTACGCTTTTTGGTTGTGCTTGGTGAGCTGAGGTGGGGGGAGGGCAGCCTGTTTCAGTTGGGGTGCATTCCCACGCAGAGGTGACAGTGCCAATTCCAGGGGGGTGGCGGAGCAGGCCAGCAGGGGCATTTGCCCAGATGTGGGGCAGGTGTGGGACTGTGCTTGCAGCCTCGTCACTTCATCTGCCCTGTCCTCTCGGTTTGGGCTCCTCAGCGGTAAAGCAGGGACAAGTCCCATCCCTTACCTGCCTGAGGGGACATTGAGCAGGAATGAGATAATGTCTGCGCTGCTCAGCCCTGCACTGAGAGGCCTTCTCTAAACACAGAATCTATTTTTACTGCCTAGAGCTCAGCTGGTCCCTCACTGCTCCCCAGCCCCCTCAGAGAAGCAAGAACCACAGGCCAGTCCTTGGCCCGGCTGAGGGAGGATCCTGAGGGCCAGTTCTGAGCTCTGGGGAGCCTAAGGCCCTGGACCGGGATTCATTCCTTCATAACCCATTGTTCAGGGTTCAAGGAGCCACCCTCCCCATCCTGGCATTCAGGTTCAACCAGGAGTCTGGGCAGCCAGGTGTGGCCAGGGCCTAATGAGCTGGGTGTGCCCGGAGGAGTTGTTAGGGGCAGGGTGACAGCTGTGGGCAGGTCCCCACCCACTGGGTGGGCGTGTGGCTTGCACAACAGTCACCTGTGCGCTAAGGCTCCACACAGCATTCTTGCTGTGTTTATTTTTTAAAAAACAAATGCTCAACTTTGGTGGTAGTGGTGGGTATATTCTAAATATTTAAAAGACACTGTGATAACATGTTTTCAAATCTGTTGTCTTAGGAAAGTTGATGCAAGTCTGTAGAATTTCCACCAGTTACAAAGAAGGCAGGACCCCCAACACCTAACAGGCTTCTGGCTTCCCTTGACTAACCCCTTCCCCACGATTTTCAAAAGGAAGACACTTCTGGGGATTGAGGGCAGGTGGGCCTCTCACCTAGGCCGTCCTTCATGCCTGGCTGCTGTTGAGGCTGAGTTCCTCGTTCTCCGAGGGCAAATATAACCGCAGCCCAGCTGCTGCTTTCTTTCCAGGCTGTTGACAGGAGGGCAGAAGTCTGGGCCTGCTTGGGCTTCATGTATAGAGTTGTTAACTAGGAACTCTGGCTGCTCAGGGAGTTTTGGACCAAGTCAGCCCTTCAAGTAACCACCAAGTGAACTCAAGTCACTGTCTGTGGCCACCTGTGTGTCCTGGGTAGACCATGTCCCTATCTGAGAACCTTCAGCTTAGTTGGGTGGGTTCTGTGGTTCCAATACCTGTGTGTGCTCCTACCGCCATGGTTGTGGGTCCTGCTGTTAACTGGGGGGTTTCTAGCTTAGAAACATTGGCTGTGGTAATCTGAGGCCTTAGTGGGGTCGTGGCGCACAAGACAAGGGCAGGTGAGCCTGTGAAGACTGGACTGTGCAGACGTGCTCCTGCCTCCCAGGTGGGTGCTACTCAGGCCTGGCAACACAGAGTGAGAAGCTGGAAACGCAGAGGGAACGCTGGAAGCCCAGAATAGACAGCGACCCCTTAGAATCTCTAATGTCATAACCACCAGGCCACTGCCAGGGCATCTGCTCAATTCCACGCAGAAAGTCATTTCCTCCACAAAGCAGCTGTGCAGTTCACTGTGGTAGGCTCTGGGGATACAGAAGGGTGGAGCTGCCCTTGGGAGATGGCTTGTCAGCACCACATCCCATCTAGCCCTAGCCCACATCTCTCTTCTGAGCCCCGGACTCTGTCGACCTGCCCGCTCCACATCACTAATCCAGCTGGTCAGCAGGTGGTCCCCATCTCCTCAGCTGAAACTGGAAACGCCCCGGGAATGGAATGTGAACCTCTTCCCTGCCCTCTCAGTCTGGCATGAGATGATGACATGCTGTGGGGAAGGGAGCAAATGACTTTGTGTAGGACTTTGGGCAAGTCCACTCCCCATTCCGAGCCTCAGTTTTCCCATCTACAAAATGGGAATGATGAACCCACCTCTTAGGGTCTTATGAGAGCTTTGAACGCAGACCAGGCACACAGGAGCTTTGGGGGCATAAGCCCTCCTTCCTGTCCCCACAAGACAGCAGTCATTCTGAGGCCAGGAGAGTCTGTGAGAGCCCCAAAGTGTTGGCCTGCCCCTCCTGAAGAGGAGATAGAGGGCCTAAGCAGCTGGGCTGCCAGGACCACAAAGATTGGATGTTAACCCACTGCCCAGCATTGGTGGCCGTCATGCTTGTTTCTTAATTAGCCTGAGTTAATGAATGTCATGACTTGTGATTCACTGCTTCACAGGGATACATCCTTTTCTGTTTGCCTTCCTCCCACCTGGACCATTCCACCATCCACATCACATCTCTACTCTGCCGGGGGAGGGACTCTTCTCAGCCCCGGGGTCCCCATCCCTGCTCTAGTGTGGATTCCTGGATGGCAGAAACAGAGGGGACATCGGAGAGTCCCAGCCCGTGCTGAGGGACTCAGGATAGAAAATCCTGCTTTACTTTAACAGAGGATGGGCTTGGCAGAAGCCACACAGAGTGTTAGTGACAGAGTCCAGGCCAGCAGGCTGAGGCCTGTCTGTGCAGGGGGGTGGGGAGTCCAGTCTGTGATGCTTCCCTTACCCGATTTCCTTTCCTCCCCACCCCAAGACACCACACACCTGAAGCAGGTAGGGAGGGCTTTTCCTCCTTGTCCACACAAACCTCTAGGGGACTTGCTGGGTGAGTGTGGGGCCAGGTTCTCAGAAGGTGGGTACATGAGCAAGGTCTCTTGAAACTTCCAGCTCCCTCTGGGGAGCCAAGGTGTGCGGAGACTGATGTCCCTCAGACTGAGAGCGAGGCAGTCCTCTAGAGAGGACAGAGCTCTGCGTCACATCCATGTCAGTGCACGCTTACTCCAGGGCCATCTTCCACCTCATTGTTTAATAAGTCACCAGCGTGACACTGGCCTGGGGTGCTCTGGAGTGCAGCAGGTGTAGGCCAATGCACAGGGACAATTGGGGTGGAGAGCAAGTTCAGCCTCTGGAGAATTCAAGGACACTGCCCTCCCTTCTGCCCCTTCCTCCAATTCTACTTTCCCCAGAGTTGTCTCCAAAGAGAACAGGATGTTGAGCATTGTAGCCGGAAGGACCCTGTCCTCTGCCTGGGACAGAAGGATGGGCACACCAGAGCCAGCATCATTGTCAGGGAGCCCCGTGGCAAGCAGGACAGAACAGCCTCAGGGCCCAGCATCTGCTCAGGCCATCCGGAAAGTCACAGCACAGTTGGGAGATGCCAACTGCCGGTGGTGAAGACAGGGCCAGGCTGTGGGAGCCCTGAGAGCAGGGGCACTGGCCTGTTTTATTTATTTATTTTTTGCTTTTTTATTTTACTGGCATAAAAGATACAAAAGACTTATCTTACCTCTTTTATTTTAAGAAACTATACAAATATTGGTATTAAGAAATCAAGCTGTTTATGTTTTGAATCCTCCTGAATAAGTTTTGTTAGGTTTTTATGTGCTAGCATATTTTAGTTTTTATTCTTATTTTTGAAAATTGTGGTAAAATACACATAACATAAAATGCGCCACCTTAACCATTGACGTGTACAGTTCAGTAGTATTAAGTATATTTGTGTTATGTGCAAACAATCTCCTGTGCCCATTAAACAATTCCCCATTCTCCATCTCTCCATCTCCTGGCAACTATTTTTGCTTTGGGTTTTTTTTTTTGTTTTTTTTTTTTGAGGAATACTCTAAATACAGTGAGATGTATCAGTCTCAAGTGTCAAGTTCAAGTAGCATTCCATTGTACAAAGAAACCATAACGCATTTGTTCACCTGCTGATGGACACTGGGGGTGTTTCCAGTTTTTGCTATTATAGGAATAAAATTGCTATGAACATTTTCAGGCATAGTTTTTGGTGAAAAATGTGTTTTCATTGCTCCTGGGTAAAATACTTGGGAGTGGAATTGGTGAATCATAGGGTAGGTATATGTTTAACTTGTAAATAGTTTTCCAAAATGGCCATACTATTTTATGCCCCCACCAACAATGTCTGAGTTACAGCTGCTCCGTGTCCTCACCAGCATTTGGTATTGTTGGTCTTTTCAGGCTTAGCCATTCCAGTGGGTGTGAAATGTGTCTGTGGTTTGAATTTGCATCTTCTGATTAACACAATGATGTTGAGCAATTTTCATTTGTTTATTAGCCATTTGTAATCATCTTTTGTGACATGCCTGTTCAAGTCTTTTCATTGGTTTTATGGAGGCTTTTTTTAGGTTGTTTTTTACTTATTGATTTGTGGGTATATATATATATTCTGGGTACCAGAACTTTGTCAGATAAATCCTTTGTGTGAATATATGACGGTTGTCCAGAAAGTACACAGTCATGTACTACTAAGAAACAGTATTAACAATGGCTGGACACTTTATAAAGTCGCCCTAATACCTTGGGCTCTCTGTGAACCTCCTAGAAAATCAATCTCAACATTAAGAAAATGAGGTGTGTGTGTGTCTGTGTGTATTACAGCCTGTATGGCTGATTTTCTTGATTTAAAAAAAAAAGTTGATGAAGTCCAATTTACAGATCCTTTTTTTTTTAAATGGTTTATGGGTTTTGGGTTTCGTGTATTTTTGGTGACCTGTTGAAGAAACCTTTTTACTTTCTGAAAAGCCATGAAGAGTCTCTCTTCTGGTCTCTTTCAGCAACCTTATGATTTCAGGTATTTTGTTTAGGCCTACAATCCATCTCAATTTTTGAGCAGTGATGTGAGATAAGGGTCAATGCTCACTTTTAAATATCCAGTTGTTCTAGCATCATTCAAAATGAAAAAAAGACTTTCCTTTCCCCACTGAATCACAATGGTGCCTTATCAGGGGCGCAAGGGCCTGTGGATCTACTTCTATCTTTCTATACTATTTCCTGGATCTCTTTGGCTATTCTTACGCCAATACCATATTGTTGGGAATATAATAGCTTTAAGGCAGGTTCTAAATCTGGCAGTGAAAATTCTCCATGGGGTAGCATATTTTTAAACTATCAACCCTGTCCTCCCAGTCTTTATCCTTTGTCCCTCCCCTCACTCAGGCAGTGTTGTGCTGATTACCAAGGGGTGGAGAGCATGAGAAAATGCAGGGCAGAAAGAAAGGGTGCCTTCCTGGCTTCGGTTTTCAAAGCCCAAGTCCTTAGAGGAACAGAGACGCAAAGTCTGGGGAAAATGACATGATAGAGGGCAGTTCCCTCTCCCGTGTCCAACCAACCTTCCAAGACTAGGGAAAAATTTCCTAAGCTGGGAGGAGAGAAGAAGAAATGAAGGGAGTTAAGGAGTAGCTGCGTGCCCTTGCATCAGGGGGTAGGGTCTCAGGAGCCAGCCAGGCCTCAGAGAGAGGGTGGAGCAGCCTTGCATAGCCTCCCCTGGCCAGAAAGAGCTGCACCCTGACTGTGAGGTTAAAACAATGGCCATCCCAGCAGAGGCCTGCATGGACAGTGGCCCTGAGGAAAGTCACCCCAATACCGTTGGCTCTCTGTGAACCTCCTAGAAAATCAGTCTCAACATTAAGAAAATGAGGTGTGGGATCCTGAATTGGCTGATTGAGTTTCTGCCGTTCTGTGGGCAAGGTATCTCAGCTGAGTTAGTTACAGGAAGGGAAAGCAAGTACTATCTCTTGAGTACCTGGAGTTACTTGCTGAAGTTTTATTGCAGAATTATAAAGAACTACTAACAAACTATACTTCCAGGACTGAGCCTAATTTAACAAAGAGTGGTGATGGGGCAGGGGACCCACTGCTCTGATGGGAGAGAGGAGCTGGCAAGCCCTGGCCAGTTGGTTTGGCCGCCTCATTTATGTTCAGCCCTCTGTGTTTGGGAAAGCAAAGTCCATCAGACAATTCAGCCTCAAAATGTGTTCTTCTGGTTTTAGTTCCTCTCCCCTTCTTTTTTTTTTTTTTGAGACAGAGCCTCAAGCTATCCCCCTGGGTAGAGTGCCATGGCATCACAGCTCATAGCAACCTCCAACTCCTGGGCTCAAGCGAGTCTCCTGCCTCCGCCTCCCAAGCAGCTGGGACCACAGGCGCCTGCCACAA